>JAFBJT010018303.1:0-22658 GCA_016785325.1 Chascanopsetta lugubris | reverse complement strand
TGCAATTTGGAGTTAGTGATGCATTGATGTAAAACAGCAGAATCCCCGAAAACAGGCCTTCATCATACCCCGGCCTCTGCAGAGAACAGACTCTGAGTAATGGGGATGGATGAGGAGTCGTGCCCTTACTTGGTCTCTCGTCTTGTGACTGTTCCTCTTGTGGCGGATGCATCATAACCTATCACTGAAGAGATCATGTTTTGTTACATTCACGTGTAATAACTGAAACAGCAGAGCACGTCCCTGTACTTACAAAAGGGAAAATGTCCTCATGAGCACTGTCCGTGTTTCCCCCTGGTTACTAAGACCGCTCGTGTCTGTGAGTATTGTAAGGTGATACGAGCTGCTTGAGTTGTGTGGATGTAAACAGTTCACTTGTATGAATTCCTGTGGGATGCACAGCTCATCTTACATGGGCGTGAGTTAGATGGGGAAGCACTCAGATCCCCGGGAACCTTCCAATGGCCATGTTACTTTCGCTGGCATCGTTTTTGTGTTTTTCTTTATTGCTGTCGATAATCAGTGCGAAGACATCGAGCAAAATCCCAAAATACACTTGCAATTAACCAGAACGGCCATAAAGGTTAATCCAGCTAAATACAGGGTAATCTAAAGAGATTAATTTATCAGGACAGACAAATGGTGAGATATGGATAAAAAATATGTCAACCCGGTGTCACAAAATCAATAGAAGGCAGTTATCGCGCACAAAGTCTATAGAAGACAAAATGGAGGCGCCGATCCATTCATTCATTCCAAATATTGACCTTTCATCGGGCTGGCACATCATCATGTGCCGATAGCAACTGTCCCAAACGTGACCTTATGCTGGTGGAAGCCGATACCGTTTTAAAAAGGTCCTGGTTCGACACTGCAGAGACATTGCAAAAAAAAACCAAAAAACAAAACAAAAACAAAAGACAGACTTCGCTGGAATAGTTTGTTTGAAAGGAGAAGTCGGTACTTGTTTCTTGGGTCCAGCTTGTGTTTGTGAGTGAAAGCTGATTACCCTTCCAGGTGTCATAAAGCCTGAATGGACCAGTGGCTTTGTGCAATGACATGGAAGCCATGGCATTCCCCGACGGTCTATGACTTGGCTTCATCATTGTTCCACGCCATTGTGTTGCTCTTTATGGGCCCAGCTGCCACCTGTCCTACATACTGTGCTCTTCGGCATGGGAATAGCATTTTACACTGCTCGAGCCACAAATGACAAGCTTTTGACGAGCCATTTGAAACACAACCCTTGCACGACAACTTTTAAAATAGACTCAGGTTGTATCCGACGTTACTGGCCGGTCGGGGCTGTTATACGTCGGCCTTATCTGTAACATTAGAAATGTGGAAATGCAGCATTTTGACAATAAAAAAAAAGGCAGTTTCATGAGCGGTAACCCTCGCGCTCAGCCATCAGCTTGGTGTTCATTTCACGCAGAACAAGCCACAGTCCTCCACACCCTCCCCGTGTGCTCGCACATAGTGCCTGCATATTAACTGCTGACTCAAAGCAGACATTTACAGAAAAGGGCAAGACATTTCTATTAATGGCTAACTGAGATATTAGCTTTATGCAGAATACAACACCCTCCGAGTCAATAATCACTTATGTGCGCTGAAGTTCAGCACGAGAATATCAAGGCTTTGGATTTTCTAGCCTCTAAATTCTGGAATTAGCAATGTGGTCGGCCCGAGGGCTAGTGTTAGACTGTCGAGAGGATTTCATCTGTGTGATTATATATTTTTTTCCTTTGTATTCATCCAGCTGGTTTTTGAAATAAAAAATGTGAATACTAAGAGAAAATACAGGGGATCAAATATTAACCATGATTTATTCAAAATATCTTGTGTCTCGCTGTGTCTCGTTTTGACACACGTTTGAACACTGCTGAATACTGAATGGCCCTGCCTTGCCTTGCCTCATTTCACAATAAGGATCTCTGTTGAGTGGTTCTTATCACTGAGAGAGTGATAGTCAGACTTTGCATATAACAAGGTACCGAGGAAGGATTTCTCCTGCTCCGTTTGCTTCAATAGTCCTCCGGCAGTGCAAAATGCCCACCTCTTCATATGTGTACTTGGTATCCAATGAGATTGGAGCTCTTAGCGCACCTCAACCGCATTTTCACCCTCTCCCGCTTTGCTTATGTCAGCAGGTAATTATATCGGGCTCATTATGGTGTTTTTTTTTCCATTCAGCAGTCAATTAGCACAGCCTCACCTGCTGCCTTGATTCTCTCAAGTGAAAGCTTCGCACCGGCTTTTACCTTTACTTTCTCTCATCGTGCGTTTTGCATTGTTTACGTCTTCAATGCAGATTTGAGACTCCACTTCCTTTCCTCCAATGTCTAAAGATGCAGTCGCTATTTACTGGATTATTGGCCCAAAATAACTGTTAAATTTCAGCAGGTTTTTTTTAATTATTTTTTTAAAACTTGATCAATGCTAATTAGCCCTCACATACACATTATTTTTCCATGAATGATTATTAACACGTAAACAAGAGCCACATTTCCTACAGGTATGTCGTCCCCATCTGGCGAGATAGAGACGGGAGAGGGTGAAAGTAAGATACACTGTCGTATTTTGTCATTACTTTGTCATTATACCTGTTAAATTTCTATTCCACTTTTGTAAACCAGAACACACATGTTCCATTTTATTGAATGAAAATTTCATTTGCAATTACCTGCTTCTACATGGAGCTATAATGAGCCACCTAACTTGTATATGTATGATTTATGTGACTCGGCATCAACAACTGCCCCCAGTTGTGAGCTTTCTCAGCTCGTGCCGAGTCATAAGTTCATAACTCGCTCTAATGTCATTTCATGATGTTATGTGAAACTAAGGTGAGTATCCAACATGCAGGGGAGCAAGTATACTGTAGATAGTTAATAGGGCAGAGACAGAACCTGAGCCAATGTATCAATGTATGTAATCAAGTGGCGAGGAGACTGAAAATGACTTAACAACCACTTCTCCCTTTAAGTCTCGCAAACTGCTAAGAAGCTTGTTCCTCTCATTTGGAAGATGACTAGGAAAGAATGACCTGAATTTGTTTTATTCTTACAAAGAGACTTGGAATGCGAGGGGATTTCACAACCCTTCATGTCCCGTATGAACGGCGAAAACAAGACAAATCCTGCCCACTATAATCTATGTGAAAGACAACAGGTGGGTTTTAAGTGGGTCTCCTGGAGAGAGTTGCAGGGCTGGGGTTGCATGGGTCAGTGTTCTGCAATTCATGCTGGCGTTAGTGTTGTGCAGCCTATTCCCTGTGTATATAAGTGATAAGTAATCAGGCTCACGGACACGGTTCATTGTGATATTCACCAAGTTCAGGGATGTTTCTGTGCCTGGTTCTTGATGCATCTCGTAATAAAAGGAAGGTCTTTGTCTTGGCTAGTTAGCCCAGATGTATGGAGCGTGAACTGATAAAGCAGTCATTTTTTTTTTTACTGAATGCTGCTAATTATAGCCATTATTTCAAAGTTTATAGATAAAAAAAAAAATCTGTCTGTTAAATGAATGAATGATGGCTTTATTGTCGTTAGAACATTTAAATATGTGCTTAAATAAATGAGTGACATACAATAAATATATGTATTCTTATATCAATCTAAAAGTAGAAGTGTAATGAACTAAATATATTTGATACAATAAAACTCCATCAGTGTGCCAACAAAAACAAGGAGAGACAGAAACAACACTAAGACTTAATATTCAGCGATAGGAAGGATTTGTCTTGTGGAAGAGTGACGCCCTCCTGCTCCTCTGTGGGCCTGTTAGCTTGTTTAAATAACTGGACCAGTGAAATGACCCAAATTAAGGTTGTTAGAAGAGGGTCTTTTATGTGCCAAAGTGCCCCCAATGGAGATGCATGAGCGATCCGGTCCGAGGAAAGTGTTTCAATATTTCATCTGGTCTGTTAGATTTGCGAAGGGTTCGATGAGGGACGCACTGCTCTGCTATGCGGCAACAGAAAATGAGCTAGTCAACATCGCATTAATATACAAACAGCTTCGATTGAGTCAAACTCCCTTGTCTGAAATTCAACTTGGAAATATCAGAGGATTAAGAGTTGCTATCACGCCATGTTTTATTAATAATATCAACAAAAACAAAGTATTTATTCAAAAGTAAATCTGTTCCAGCTGCTGGCTCTCAGCATTTAAACATTTTAATCTCAATTGTTTTTTCTCTCTCCTCCTTTTCATAATTACAGTTCGAATCCCAGTCGATGTTTTATCTATTCTCATGCAAAATTATTTTTCACTAAATTAATTGCTCTACCCCGACTCGCAGTTGTGGGAATACTTTTAAGCCCTCGCCTTTGGAGGGACACTGTCAAGACAAGGAAGGAAAAATGATGAAATCCAAATGTGGAGAGACGGAAAAAGAATCGGCAGTGAAAACTGAGAAAGTCCTTCGAATGGATGAAAAAGAACTATTCTCATTCAATAAGCGTCTTCCCGGTAACGCGTCCGCCGCTGTTGTAATTGCATATGTTCCTCTGAATTGTTTAAATATGGAGTGTAATGAATGTGCCCATTACATTTTCACTATGAAATTATGACTCTGTAATTTGAAGTCACCGGGAGAGTGTACTATATGGTTTACATGGGTTAGCACGGTAATGGGCTTCAAATGCTGACAGTGCATCAGCGGCAAAGTACCGTAGCCCTCAGAGAGCCATCCGGCAGAAAATGATAATTAATTAATCATGGAGAGAGAGGAAAACTCTGTTCTATTAGCCCTTTGGTAATTCCTTCCCCTCAGCCTCCACACCAACCATAGAGATCGCTCCTCTCCAGTAGCGGCTGTTTACTCTGCAGCACCGCGCTCTCTCTCTGCAGACAGCTGCTGAGAACATGTTCATGACCTCTAACATTTACATGATTTAGCCACAAACCTAAACAATCCAAGGACCTGCCGGTTGCTTGCGCACACAACAGAAACTGCTTTTGTCTTGCAGCAACACACAGATGAATGGCTTCCTCCCTCCCTCCCTCCCTCCCTCCTCCTCCTCGTCTTTCAAAGAAAGAATTGTGAGTTTGCTCTGGGGCCATTTCAGAGCCTTTAAAGACCTTGGTGGTTTGAACGCCGGCCTGCACTCGAGGCTTTTTCTGCAAACACTGCATTATCATCATACATGAACTTCTGGTTCCCACATTCTGCCTGATGATTTATTAATCTATACGATAAATTGTTTTCATTCATGACCCGCTTCAAATATTGTGGTTCTGCTTCACATATTCAAATGCAGCAGTCGAAGGTTTTGCCCCCCCCCGGGCGGTTCTCCCCCCCCCCCCCCCCCCCCCCGGCTCCCGATGGTCGCAGCCAGAATCTGCTGAGTAATGTCTGTTTGGTCTCTCACGACTCGACTAATTTCAGTGTGAAAGTGAGATTCAGCAAGTCATGTTTCACAGGCCAACTGGTTGCTGCCTCCCTTTAGACTCAGAATTAAGCATGGAGGAAATCTTCTGTTATAAGCACAGGCTGTTCTGAGACAATGTATTCTGCTAATTGACAGAAAGGCTCTCCAACATTATGCAATTGCTTGCTATATTATCACTACTCTGTTTTTATTTTGGGGTTACGTAATCATGAAACTGAACATTTTAAATGCTAAAAGCACAGAGTGAGATTAAAGATACAATTAAGAAGAAGCTTTATGCTTTATTGATGTTTATCTAGGCTGTAATCATCATTCCACAAGGAAAGTCAACTAAATCAATAAGAAAGAAAACAAAATGCATTAAAGCATGAAATAAATGAAATAAACACAAAGTTTGATTACTGGCTACTTTTAATAATAAATTTATACACTTTTTTCCCCCCTGTATCAGCTAATTGGAGGCCAGCCATTAGAACTGTAAAAAGATACACAGGTGCCATAATTTGTGTTTTATTCCATTTCAAAATGGCTAAATCCATCCTCCGGGCACACGAGTCATCACCATGTACACAGTCAAAGTAAAAGATCCATAAATTGATTTCTAACTACGTGAAATTGACTGTCTGGTGCGGTTCAGCCCGCGAGTGCAAGCGGGGCTATTACTCATCGGTGGATTTTGTATGCGCCGGCGTGCTCGTGCAATTACAAAGCGGGTCCATAAATTAGTTTGGCTGAATCTGTCTTAAATCACAAAGGAATGCATCAAATACCATCTCTCCCCCATCCAGATGGATGTGAGCGCTGTAATGGGAACAGGAATAGTGCAGCTGCAAGTGTGGGAAAAGATGAAGGCAGGAAGGAGAGGAAGAGGAGTGATGTTTGGTGGGAGGTGGGTGGAAAGTGAACTTCAGTGATTCACTTAGTGATTTTAGTTTCAGTAGCAGCCTGGAGACAACACGTTTGATGCGCAGTGTTTTCAACTGACACATTTTACTCCCGGTTTTGCGTCGCTGCTAAATTGTGCTTTAACAGTTGGAACAGAGACAAAACGACGAGTACTGGGGTTTAAAGAACAGGGGTGTGACTCATCAACACCGAAAATCTACGACAGCTGGTGTTTTCTGAATGGATTTTTGACAGAATCTCCCTCACTGATTTTATTTGTCCTAAAATGTCCATGTCCAGGGGAGAACGCAAGTATGGCAACAAACGCCGGGCATGCAATTGCATCTCTGGATCAAATGGACGAGCTTCACCACTTACTCCAGAGGTAGCACTTAAAGGTGCAGGGTGTAAGATTTGGTGACATCTAGAGAAGAAGTGAAGTGACAGTGACATTCAGCTGTCATTACAATTCAAAAGATGCTCTGTACGTCCACTTTTACTACTGTAAAAACATGGCGGCCCCCACAGAGCGTGACCCACTTCTTCTACTGAGCTCATTTACGGGCAAACTAAGGAAATCTTACAAATTGCACCTTTAAAAGGTGTTTATTTTAACTACTTCATTGCTTCTGTCAGACCCATTTTTCGCAGCACATAGTTTTGTTTTGTTTTGATTGTATTTGTGTTTGTTTAGTTTGTTTTGTAATTTCCACTACAACTTGAAAATGCCAAGTAGAAGAATATAACTCCTACTGTAAATCACGAGTTGATGACGCTACCTTTGGCCGTGATCGTCGAAATAAACATTTTGTCTGTTTCTGCGTCTGCAGAAAACTGCATCCCAACATCCAATGAGCATTCTGATTATTTACTTTTTGCAACAGACCATCTCATCCATGGAGATCTGTATACGTGTGGATGTGTTATATGGGTCTGCCGCCTGGCAAGGACAGAGGAATTAGCCTGATCCACATTCATTAACCTCATTCTCATTCTCCAGAGCAACAGTTCTATGGAGCCGTGTGTCACCATAGCACAAAAATGATGAATTGGTAATCAGTTGAGAGCCGTCAAGAAAGCTCCAGGAATTTAGAATTTACTCACTTGTTTGCCCTTGCATTAACCGTCTGTAATCAAATCACTATTTATCGCGGGTTCACTCAGACATGTTTTATGGCCCGGTCTCGTCATAAATAGGCAGGGAGACAACAGTGGCAGCTCTCATTGGAGGCTACACTGCATTCTTTGGAGAGGTGGGAGGTGGCAGTGTCTCTTTCGGATAACTACACCTCCCTCTCCCGGAGCTTATGATATGTGTTGTTTGTGATTCGTTTTTAATCATCCTCTTAAATCATTTATAATTTCCTTAATGAAAACGGAGTGCGTGCACAACAAATCAATCTGTTTGGCTGCCACGGGCGAAGGACGAAAACGGAGCCGCAGGTATGAGACAGACGCTTGCTGCAATTCAAGATGCTGAAGTGCGCGGTTGGTAATAAACTGTTGAAGTTAAGCTGCGCTCAGGTGCATCGTCCTCAGCAACAATGACAACGTCAGACATCAGCTCTCAGGCTTGGCGTCCCACCTGAGCCCCTCAGAGAAATCCAGAGGACGAATCGATACAGTGGCAGCTGCGCTCCAGACACACCAAAGAGTGTCCTAATTAAAGGGCCAGTGTGAACCGGGAGCTTCTCTCTCTTACCTAATTGCGGTTGAAGGTTCACAGGGAGCTAGCGGTGTGATCGCGCAGGGCTCGCAGAGGCCAGCGCATGCTAAGTCTGAGCAACCTGTTGTTAATGGCTCATGTTTTAAAAGTTAATGAGAGCCGGAGTTAAAAGCAGCATTAGCTGAAGGCTAGGTGGAGTCGAGCTATGTGGATTAACTTTTCATTACCTTCTCATTAGGCGGGTCTGGGGATTAGAGAGCCCCCCCCCCTCCCCCCCGTATGAAATGTAGCATGAAAATATCCAAATGGGTCTTCTGTACTGCCAGTTTGAAGGATGGAAGAGTGGAGGAGTTGAATTAAGCGATTGTGTTTTCAGCCTCTTCTCCGTCGTCTCCTCGCCGACAAGAATCCCGCCGCAGTCGAGTTGACATGGTTTGCTCCCCATTATCCAATACGAAGGTTTGCAGGGGGCAGGCGAGCCCTACCTCCTCCTGACGAGGTGACTTTGAAAACTAGATTGGGTCATTAAAAGTAGAATAAGGAGGCCATTATAACTCTAATGCTGAAGTTGCCATTTATTTGCATTGGGAAGTCCCTGGTGTAGTAGTTAAATGTCACTTGCCAACTTTAATGAGAGTTAAGTTGGAGAATGTGGCCGGAGCTGATTAGTGTGTTTTGTGCAGGGACTTTTATTTTATTTATTTTATTTATTTTTTTCTTCAGGTCTCACACTGAGAGACCAGAGGATAGTCTGGTTTGGAATCTCCAATTTGAACAAAAGCTATCATGACAACTTCATTACCTTCAATGAACACATGAGGTCTCTGAACTTCACACTGACTTTAAGGGATAAGGACTTTGGCCTGTTCGTATGCGTGTTCACTGGTCACAGAGAAATGGCTTTTTTGAGGTTTTATTAAATATCGAGTATATTTTGGAAGGGCCAGCGCAGTGTTGGCGATGATTTACATTCCTCTCAGTCCATTCGTCATTTAGTTTGGCTTCTGCAGGTCTAAGAATCGCAGTTGCATTAGGTAATAATGCAGAATTGTTTAATTATCTGTCTAATACAGCAGTTACGTTTGACAGTCTTTTTATAAACCTATCAAATCTACACGTTAACATGCATTAAGGAATAACCCCCAAGTGCAAACATCCCTGTCAATATATTACATTGTATTATATGATATTATATATTAAATATTAAAGCCGCGCTCGCACAAGTCGACAGTCAATCCCATTTGCGTGACCCGTCAGTGAACGGGAAGAAAAGAGAGGACTAACGTGTGAAAACAACCCTGAGAGGTGTGAATCTAATCTGAATTAATGAGGCCATCCATATCAGATGAGAGGAAATCTGCGCTGATGCCGCGTGAATTCATATCATCTGGATAATTAAAGCAACTAACTTTGACATTTAACACACGTTTGTCAGATCCATATTAAAGACACTAGCACTGAGGCCTCTCTGGTCGTATTTATGTTCAAATAATTGTACAAGTTCATTTCGGCTCAGACGCCGTAATGCCGGTATTGACTGGAATTAGAGAAAGAAAGCAGTGACGGGAACGAAATTTTCACCACACATCATACCAATATGTTCATTATATCATTATCCCTGATTCCCATCCTGTGATAATTAGATGTTAGGCATAGCGAAGCATGATATTCTTTCACCCTCTCTCTCATTGCCATCCATTTAATTGCATAGTTGTTCCTGCAGTGGGGAAAAAATTAAATAAATAAATAAAAACAGATTTTAAAGATGCTGCTTACGCCGGCCCCTGACAACTTCCCCTTATCACTTGCTCATTGGGATCGCACACGTTCACGGTGACACCATTTCAATGGCTGATTTCCCTCGTCGGCCAATTAAGGAGCGGCACGAAAGGAAGTAAGTTGTGGTCGCATTCCCCTTTTCCTTCGCACGGTGAAATGACATGATCAGTAGTTCATGAGGCAAAATCATCGCGTGCAACAAAACAGTCCATTTCTTTGACAATTGCCAAATCACCGGCATCAGTGGTGCACGCGCACACCAGTGGAGGATCTGCACAGATGAACTAAATGCACTTTAAATGTGCAGGTGGGTAAATGATGCACTTCAGCGGATATTATTCCAAATCTGCAGGAGAGCCAAACTAGTGCGTGGACTCTGTGTGTCGGTGAGGCCGACTCATACAAAAAGCACACAAGGAGGTCTCGTAGTTAATATTCCAAACTGTGAATGGCAATTATCGATCTTTATGCATGTGGCTATTTATCATGCAATCTAAACCCCAGGGTAATTAAATGCAAGTGCTCTGCTTATGATAGCTATCATCAGTTTCTTTGCCAGAGCGGTCAATCATTCCGTTCGAGGCCTTGCAGGAACTCTGTATGCTACAAAGCCAGTGGCAATTCACCGCCTCGGGCAAGCAGAACTAATTAGAAGGTTGCCCAGTGGAATTCTATCACCACCGTGTCCGATCCACCCGCCCCGTTTTCTGCCTTTCATCCCAATTTTCATCTTAATTTCAACATGCTGTATGTCTCTGTTTCTTTTAATTCCCTCACCTCCCTCTCTGGGGCCATCCGTCACATTTACATGATATGTAGACTGAGAAATGTGATGCTACCTTGCAGGTCTGCGGGGAGCACTCCAAGTGACGTTTGTTAATTCATGCTATTCTCCCATGGCTTGCCAGAAATGACAAAACGCTTGCATTTCCACCATTGTGCGAATTCGTCTTTTTATCACTTTGAAAACTTCTCGCTGCTTTTAGAAATATGTTTTAGATTATTTTCTCTGCTTGGATAAATCTCAATTCATGATGGGAATATCGCTTTCTCTGAATCTAACCACCGCTCTGCTGGTTTTTTGAAAACAATTGAAAGGTTTAGTATGCAGGCTTTGCTGACATTTAGTGGTGAACTTGCATGTTGCAGCACCTACACCAGCTCACCGTAATCTGATCAACTCAATTCATTTTAAATTTGTCCATATCGAGCTACTCAATGAGCATACTAGTGCAAAGATGACTACTGACTATTATATGATGAATAAAAAGTCATTTACCAAATGTTACACACTCGACCTTTAACTAGGACTGCAATAGATAAGTGTTTTCTTTATCATTCAAGTTGACCCATCCTGAAATCAATACAAATCTTACTCTGCAGTTTGCCAGTCATACAACAAACGATGAACTACCAACATCTAAACCTTTTTTTTTTTCTCCACTTAATTCTCAATTTAATAGATTATACAATTATACACAACACCAGAAATCGACTGCATATGCTCGACTTGATATGGCTTTGTCTTGGAGAAGCACCAAGCCATCCTTCACATATTCACGGTGAATCACAGTTTCACCTGCTCACATGTAAAAATGTGAGAATGAAACGGAGCTCTTGTCATACAATAATTGCAAGTTCCTCTCCTTTTCATCGACTCAAAAACATGTCGCGTATCATCGCAGTTTTTGGTCCGTATCCTCTCTCGCTCTTATTGTGTGTGAGCTTCTACTCCGTCTTCCATCTATTAGAGCTAATGCTTATACATTACGTGTTTGCCTTTGATTTGACAGGTACGGAGATC
Organism: Chascanopsetta lugubris; assembly: GCA_016785325.1. Classification (NCBI taxonomy): domain Eukaryota; kingdom Metazoa; phylum Chordata; class Actinopteri; order Pleuronectiformes; family Bothidae; genus Chascanopsetta; species Chascanopsetta lugubris. The sequence continues at coordinate 11,126 of JAFBJT010018303.1, read as the reverse complement.
AAAAGAGACTGGCAGATGTAGACGCTGACAGACATAAAGACACATAGAGCAAATCAGACACAGCGCTGAGAGGAAGAAGAAACGGGGAAAGATTTTTTTTTTTTTTTTTAAAGCTATATTTAGACTTGGTGACATGAGTTTTTTTTTCTGTCAGTGTCAGGACGAGAAGCATCCTCTGGGGTTTGGGGACGGTTCTATACACTGCAAAAGATGGGTAATTGGTTATTTTGAGTAATTGTATGAACAAAGCTCAGCTGCTGCAGCTCAACCTCAAGTAAACAACACACCTAGGGAATAGCCTCTGTTCAGCCTGCTTGTGTCTGTAGATCCCCGTCTACTCTGGGATGAATGTTTTCTCTGGCAGATGTAAAGAATAAGCTGAAAACCTTTTAGCCCAGATGATTCTATTTTGATTTTCTCTGATCTACACATCTGTAGCAACGCAAATCAAGCATTAGCACAACAACAAAAAGTACATGCCATTAGAAAGGGAAGCAATTTGAGGATTAAGGTTTAAACTGCATAAATCAATCTAAATCAGCAGCATTGTAAACATTATTAATCTGTGTGGATATACAGCAGTAGCAATGATTCTTCATGAAAATATGAATCTTGCAGTACATTCAAACTAGCTCATTTTTACGTGCATGTCACCTATATAATCATGTTACGTCTCCTATTTTGAAAAATACTGCCGTCAGTAGAGGAACTCATGTTTCCAAAAATGCCGATATTTTCAGATCCTTTTTGTTTGATACTTTTAACATTTCTTTTGAAACTTTTGTTCTCCCAAGTTTACTCTCTTGAGGTTTGAACAGCTTTCATAAGCACAAGATTTGAGAGTCAGAGAAACTGAAAACATCTTAGAATAAATAGTCAAAAAGACCAGCGATGGTTCATGTGCCTGACAAATGTCATTGGACTCTATGAGCCTCTCACTATCAATCACTAATTGATACATAATCAGCCTAAATGAAGTAATCATAGAGTAAAAGGCAGCTCAGACTCTTAAAAGCAGGACAGGGGAAGACAGCAACTAACCCTCATACACACAAACACAGACTCCCTCTGGTCTCTGTGTACCTAATCCCTGTCATGAGAAAACAAGGATTCCACACGAACATCTGTTCGTGCAGCTGGTTTCATCATCTCGATCTTTGTATGATATTATCCACAGTGGATCTGACTCTGAGGGCTTGTATTGTTCTCCGGTGTTGGACTTGGCAAAAGTTTCCCGACTGTGAGCCAATTAATTCAAGTAATAACTAACCTGCACAGACTGTAGCCTTAACAGTGATCTCTTTATTGTGGCGGTGATAAACTGCTAGTAATGTGATGAATAAAGAAATCATGGGGTAATAAAACAGCTCAGCCGTCAAAGGACAGGCTGCATTTACCTGGCCGCTGTTAATGACTCCGGGTCGTGTTAAAGTTCATGAACGAGTCTCAATGCTTGATTAAGTTGATGTAATACAATGCATTAAACACAATGAAGGCAGATTTACTATCAGAAGATTTCACTGGATTCATTTCTAATTTTTGAAGTGAATGCATTCTCTGGAAATGTGGGAAATGACGTTTAATCACAGTTAACAATTCATTCCGAGAGGCAAAGGGCTTAGTAAACATCCACATGAAACACGGACTCCGGCTGCAATCTAGTGATGTTAGTATTGCTTGCTCTCAATTCACTATAAACATAGCTTAATGCAAAGCAGCGACTGATGGCAAGACCAATACAGGAAGTGGAAAACACTTGCAGTTCATATGGTGGCCAGTGTGAGATGTATGCGCTGTAGAGCTGCAACTAACAAGTTACTAAACCGACAGTTATTTTTTGAATAAAAAAACGTAAATACTACATTTGATCATTTCCAGCACTTTAAATGGGAACAACAGAAATCCATAGACAGTGCCTGTATATGAAATGAATTGATATAAATCAACCAACAATGAACTGTTTCCACCATAATGTCGGATGGTCCTGGATGTTTATACACAAATTCAGTCGAACCAGTTTGAATTTTCATCAAGCAATCTGTAATACCCTGTCATCCCTCCATTGAACTTGTAACTGCTCATCTATGCCTCAATCATGGTGGTAGCAGAGTTACAACAGCCGGCAGGCATCTCTTCTCTTCCAACTACAAATTCCTCCAACGCACACCCTTTGTTATCTGCACCTGGAGCTCTTCCAATACAGGCATCCAAGGGGAATGGTACCAGGTGTGTGAAGCACTTCTCATTGTAAATGCAGTTTCTATGGTGGAGGAGCAGTTCAATATGGAGGCCATCTCAGCTCATAATGCGGCCTGAAGCCAGCCACCCCTGCAGGGGAACATCTTGTTCTCCATTTGGAGCCATGGTCTATCTATTTGGGGTTTTCAGCAAAAGGTCTCGATGGGATGAGGTTCAGAGTTTGAAGGGAAGAAAAAACTGACTGGTTAATGACAATGTTCACCTTGGGAGGTCGAAGGGCTCAGCCAGTTGTGAATCTGTATCTGGAAGCCAAACTTAAAAAAAGACTCTTGGTGGAGTTGAGTAAAAAAAAAATGAAGTGCTGGTTTGTCAGTTATAGTGTATTTGGTGTTTTGGCAGGAAGTGGGCACAAGCACTGTCAACAACAGAACTACAAATGCATGTGTAGATTGTACTGTGCAGAGGGGGGATGAGGTCAAACCACACGATGCTCTGCTCCATCAGCAAAATAAAACAAGTGAGTTCCACAAGTGGATTTGGGATTATGTTATAAGTGCATACTGTAGCTATGGCCAGTTCACCACTGTATGTGAGAAAAACACACAGCAGTCACACAGGGCCAATTGGAAACAGTGTTTCCAAGTGTTTCGCTCATTTCCTTTTAAATTGATCATTTCACAAAGGAGAACGTTACTTTTGAAGATAAAACCGTAGATATAAGTGACGAGGAGAAAAAACTTACTGTATCTTTTCTGTACATAAGTTTTAAACCACGTAATTATATATTTCACATTTGTGAGATCTGTTATATATGAACATTTAAAAAAAATGAAAATGTCATTGCTGTGATGTGCAATACAAAAACACATAACACCAACAATTTTCCCTATTTCATAGATACATATTCTTACAACCATCTGCAAATGATGTGCCAATATAAGATATGATAGATTTGCATCAAGCATCGCTGAACAAATTAGCAGTTATTAAACGTGATCTAACACCTCTCTGACACAAGCACAAGGTATTCTAGAGCCACACGTGCACTTTCTAATGGGTGAAATTGAATTGCACTGACTCTTGGCGTCACCTGTGTTTCAATGTGATAAGTGGTTATTTCTACTGCATTTCCTTTTATTTCAATATTTGATACCAATGTAATATCAGTGATTAAAAACACCTGCCTATGTCTTTTAAATATCTGAAATAATACATACAATCTGAAATGTTTCTAAAAAAATTCATTGTTGACTTTAGTTGAGAAGCTGCATTTAATTGCTACAACAAATTTGACACATTTTCTTTTTCCATTTCGTGTTGTTAGTAAGATACTACTTCTGCCAACTGGAGGTCAACAAGAACTTAACGTAAGTGCAAATGTCGTAATTACAGAGTGAGGATCATCTGTTTGACATAACAGAATATTTAGTTCACATTAAATATCTGGAGCACTCTGACATTGTAACAGACAATATCTTAGAATATGAGAAATACAAAAAATGTCAGATGCCATGTAGTATCGGAAAATGTACGATATAAAATACCACCTTTGAATAGTTGATTTGAAGCCACATCTTTCATTGAGAAACACTTACAACTTGAAACTATACAATGCATTTGATTTGCAGTCCAGCGTGTTATGATATACGTATCAGCAGGTGTGTATTCAAAAAACAGTTTCCATGCTGTGACGGCACTGACCCTCAAATTCCCATCTTTAAATTCAAACTGTGTTCTGAGTTGCCAGCGTCGAGGCTCCGTCTTCACAATCTCTGCGCTGTTGCAAATCAAATGCAAATACTGTTGGAAATATTCCACTTCCTGAACATAGTTTCAGTTTGAAGTTACAGGAGATGACAAGGATTGTGTTGTCACCACGATCAAAAGCCTCAGAGGTATAGAATCACAAAGACCAGTTACTGTACACAATGTATACCCGGGTATACATCGCACATAGCCGACGTCGAAAAACCTGTTTACCTGTCAATCAAAATCCTTATGGCCCGCTGTCTTTTACCCAATTAGCAACTGCAGCCACAAGAAAACTCTGTCCCCGATTGTTAATGCTTTGAGGGGGACGCACAAAAGTGTAAATAGGTGGAAAAAAAAATGTACTGCAGAAGAACTTCAGAAGAGAATATGCAGAGGTGGTAAATCCAGCAGTACATCGAGTACTAGACGTCTCATTAGCAATAATTACTGATGAAAGAGAGAAATTATGCACAGGCACTCAGCACGGAAACACTTGCAACCCTGCACCGATAGCCAAATTATACAAATACCTCAAAAAGTTCGAGGGGTGCACTCTTCTACTTTGTGCCATAAGAAGGTTAGCCTTGTTACTAATTATTACGCTAATTCATTATGAGAGACAATTAGAGCCTGGCTTCTGCTTCTGCCCAAACTCCAATCAGGCCTCAAATGAGGCAGAAAAAAGGGGCTGAACTCGGTAATGGAGAGACTCCTCAGACATGTGATTTCCCACACCTGCACTCGCTCTCGCTTCTTAGGTTTAAAAGAAAAAAAAAAGTTAATCGCGGGAACGTGCACATTCCGCATGTTGTGATTACGAGTATTATGAAACAATTATGAAACTTAATTTTGATTAAAGCAAGTGGCTATTCTAAATTAGAATCAGATGAGTATTCCAACGAGCCATGCAATGCTTCATATCTAATGACTTGCTCGTTTACACTTAATCAAATATACCATGGAATTCGTTATATTATACAACTTACTCACTTATGCATGATTAAGGCATGCGTCGGAGTTGTAATTCTACTCATACGTGCAGTACACTCCGCTAGTATATTACTGATCCTCCAGAATTCCTGCTAAAATGAAACATTACCTTTCACAAAACAAGGTAAATCAGCCCTCTGAGCTAAGGTGAGCAAATAACATACATAATTATCGTGAATTGTGGGACAAAATGTTTTGCTAACACTGCACATCATTCAAAAGCCAGTGTATCAGTCAGAGTGCATTCAAGAATCAGCTTGGACAGTTGCATCAGACACAGGCCGTTTCATGTCAGCTGGTTTGGTTCTTCTTCACAAAGACAAATGTCAAACTGACTTTTCAGGCAAGGTTTAAAAGGACCAATCTGTCACAATTTCAACTCCATGGAGGATTTGGCAGATTATTTTCTCGCCGGTGGTCTTGATCTGGGGTGATTGACATTGAAATGGTACTTGCGACCATACTTGTCAATTCCAAGTCCATAGAACGCATTCGTGCAAATGACCGTAGCCTCAGTTTGAATTCTCAACACTTTTAGATAGACCCACGCAAGTCTCATCTTCCCGTGCGCTGGAGTTTGACTGCAGGAGCCACTGATAATTTAGGAAGAGACTATTGGCACCGGGACACGGGCAGACATCTGTCACATATGATGTATAGTGTGTTCGGCCAAGCTTCACCTTTTCGCCTCCTCCATCTCCAGTTAGGATGGATTGGGCTTGCACCCTCGAGGACTGTGGCCTTAAAAGAGGCTATAAAGGAAAAAAAAAAATATATAGACTTGTGAAATATCCTAGAAATCACCCTCCTCATCTTCAATTGTCCTGCGTCGAGGGAAGTGTCTTTTCTGGAACTCCTCTCGGCCATATTTTGACAGCTAATTAAGAGGATGATGAGTGCTACATTGCTGTGACGTGACGGTGAGAAATTAAAGATGAAAGAGGAGATTATGTTTCTAATAATATGATTCTAGGCTCCACTCCTCGGTCTTGTGTCGGACGGTGGACGCACATCTAAAGAAAGAAGGGGGGCATCACAAATACTTGTTGTGATGATGCTAATCACAAATTTGCACACAACGTGAAAACTGGATTTCACAAATAATTCATGCACATTGTTTGACGTTGTAACATTAACTGTGTTTCATGTGGTTGGAAAGGCAGGGGTGATGTTCATGGATTATGACACCTATATTCTATCCTTGTGGAAGGTGAGAACAGTGGTATAAGAAAATAATCAGCACAGCAAATTGAGCTATAAATGAAACTCTGTGTGTGTGTGTGTGTGTGTGTGTGTGTGTGTGTGTGTACTTTAAAGGCTCAGCTGTGATGTAAAAATATACTCCTCTGCAGTGCGAGTTTATGAAGAAATTGTTTGCGTTAACACGACAGGTTGATGTATTGATATTCAAAAATATCTCTATGAAAGGCTTTGTGATATTGTTCTGTTAGATATTTATTGTTTTTCTCTTGTATTTGTTTTGTAATATTAAAATCAGGCCCATGTTAGGTTTGTATCATTAACCATTCACAATGTAAAGTAGGGCTCGGAAACGACTGCAGTCCGAGCTCCTCTTCTCCATCACTAGTCGTTTCACTAACACTGGCACACAAATATCAGGCTCATCGACCCCCACAACCTGGCAGACTGAAGGAAATGATGAAATTCAATCAAACCTCCAGCGAACTGGGGTTGATTAATGACTCGGTGGTGCTTTTCTGGACATCGCACATGAAATCAGCAAGACTCTCTTCACGTTCTGCGCATGAGGCCACAAGAGAAGATACTGTGTCCCGCAAGCAGTGATTTTTGCACTTAATGAACTCGTACATCTGACATTCAGTTGTTAGAGAAAGCAATATCAAGTCATATAGGGATCATATCAAAGCTTAGTTGGAATAGTGCATCGTTTTCAACTGCCAATATGCTAAATTACAGCCGATGTAATCCAAGTGGAAAAACGTGCAGTTCACAGGGTGGCCACTTGAGGCTGGCTCCAAAAGCGAATCAATCCCAAAAGACTCCCATGTTGAAATGGACAACTCAAATAAAATATGTTTAAAGTCTGGTCCAAAGTACGGATTTGGTCTTAATCGGTTCATCTCTTTCCTGTGACAACTGAACAGCAGGGATCTTTTTCTAACTCGCGTACTTTTCTTCTATTGAGGTTCAACATTATGCATACTTAGGGGCGTGGCCTCCTGAGTAACACCTGGGCCAACCTGTCATGTTCTGTGGATGCTGCACTACCTGTACTCCGCCTCTTCTCCCATTTTTGGATGAACCAGAAATAAGGAGGGGTTAGACACTGGCACGATGGCAACGAGTGAACCCATCAAGGTGATCAATATCTAATGCTAGGTTGAAGTAGAGAATATTTGTGCAAAATGCAAATACCTCATTTTGAACTCGCATACAACCGCATTAAAGAGAGACGAAAAAATGAACAAAAACACTTTAAAAAGGTGTTTCAAAAAAGTTGTTTTTGAAAAAAAAAAAAAGAATCACATAAATGTGTCTCTGTGCAGTGCCGAGACAAACTTTGAAAGTGACTTTCAGTCAAGGCTACCTCCAAATGTTATTTGAGGCTTGGCAGCAGAGTTCCCTGACAGGTTGTGCCCCCGCTGCTCTAGTTGCTGCTTGGCCCTTCATTGCTCTGTATGTCGAAAGCACTGCTCAGTACTGGCATGCTAAGGAGAGGTTGTGTGTAGGGGGGTGCTGTCAGTGTTTATGTGTGTTGTGTGCAGGTTACGAGAGCTTGGCCAGGAACCAATAAAATACTACTTTTGATTTCTAGAGACTCATACAATCTTTTGGAATGAATCATAAAATAACTCTGGACTGACTGAAGAAACGCACGGAAGGACAGAGACGTTCTACCTTCTTTTTTTTTTTTTACTTCGTCTGTGTTTCGAGACACAGATGTTGTTTTCAAATTCCACAAAATTAATTGCTGTAAATTATGTCATGACAGAGCGAGGAAATGCTGCCATCACAGCAGAGTAAATAAGCTTAACACGTCCTTACCAGGAAAAAAAAATAAACATCAATTATCAAGTGGTGAAGGCTGTTGTCCTAGCTGTGACTTTAGATATTTTACCAACGTTTTGAAATTCTGATCTCTTCTTCATGTTGTTCACTGCAAAGACCCGTTCACAGAATTGGTAATTTCCAAAATACCACACAAGGCCACCAGACAGTCTAATCAAAATGTGATAAACACAGACATTTAAATATAACACTCATATAAGCGATTGTTTCCACTTTTTCCACAATTTTAATTGAGCTAGGCTACAATACAATCAAGTGCACTTTCATGCACGGGCCACATTCCATTATATTTCAAGAATTTGCTGCAGGCCGATAAAAAGTGGACCCCCAGGCTACATTTGCCCCCACGGGTTGCAGTTTTGGACACCCCTGCCTTCAACTAAACTAAGAAGTGACATAGCAACGTTGTTAGCATATGTAACATTGTGCTCTACCTCTTCCCACTCTGCTCCAACTCTCATGACAATCTCAGTTGGGGCTATATAAAGACAATGTGCTTGTCATGCGTGTCCAGTAGGAAATAGGAGGATGAGAGATATTCATAGCAAGTACACAAGAGCTTCCCAGAGCAGACAGTGAGGAAAGTGAGTGTGGACAGTAACTTCTTTAGTTAAAGGTCATATTCCAACACGACAGCGATGCCACAATGAGTGCAGCTGACAGCCTCCAGATTGCATTGGAGAAATCGGAGGGTTTAAAATGTTTAATTTTCAAAGTAATCTAATGCAATTGATATTAAACGAGTGTGACAATTTTAAACAATTAACAAAACTGCCACTGAGAAGATTAAAATGCAGCTTTCAGAATATGAAGCCTAATACTAAAGTGAGATGTGCTGGCGGTGAAAAGCCTTGCTGCTCACACTTTAACTGCTCACACAGATGCATGCAGGCACAAAATGAGCACCTGCTGAGAATGTCTGTGGGTCTGGACATGACCCTGTCAAGAGGCTCCAGGAGATTAATTCTCCAGGCCTGTTTTCCTAGATAAAAAAAAATGAGAAGGAAATATAAAGTGAGATGTAGGGGAACAAATCTGGAAATGATATACATTTAAAAAGGGATTAAATAAATCGGCACATTTTCATTTGCCCTTTGTTTCAAGTTAATATTTTTTTCTTCAAAGAAAATAGATGGTAGTATGAACGAATGAATTTGCGGTAAGAATTCCCTCCTCCGGTGCAGAATAAGGTGAGGGACTTCATGCAATGGTAATCAGGGCTTCCTGTGTAATTTATCCACCGTTGTAATTTCAGTATTTATGGGATTCACCTTCAAAATGTAATGTAGCATGCTGAAAAAAAACATAGGAAATGAGAAATCCAGCACGAATGAGGGAGAGCGAGCGGGCGAGCGAGCGAGCGAGCGAGCGAGCGAAGGGAGCAGAGTGATGAGGAGGGAGAGAAATTCAAAGTGGGAGTCATAAAGTAAGTCATCTCCACCGTCTGCCTTCCAGACAGGTCTCCCGTGACCTCCAGCACCGCTGCCCCGCGTCCTTCACATTTGACAAAGTTGGGCGCACACGCCGGAAATATGAGGCCACCTCCACATCTGAATGCGCTTATTATGTCTCTGTCTGGATAAGAGCATCTGCTAAATGACTGAATAGTAAATTGTGTGCTGAGGACGGCAGACTAGCAGGGGCAGATAAAGGAGCTTTGTCTTAGTTACATTTCAGCAGGTAGCAGCGTGGCTTCGACTGCCAACAGGTTTCGCTACCGTGCAGGCCTAATGGTGGATGACTGAGGGGTGGAGAGGGAATCGCTGGGAGAAGAGATGTGATTTTCCACTTGTCCAAGCAGTTTTATGTGAAATCACATGAGTTGCTGCACATGTTGCTCGAAGGAATGTGTTGCGCCCGCCCGGCAACATGAAATTTGCATTACCTGTCCAATTCTGCCAAATATGAAACAGGAATGGGAGATTGCACGTCGAGGGACAATATATGCTGTGTTTGTGACATTTATTCTTTTTGCATTATCACCTCCAGTAATTTGTTGGTGCTTTGTGTGTTGAAGAGACAAGGACTGGGGGATTGGTAGAAACGCTGCGATGCCTTGCATATGGCAACAAATGTATTCCACCTGTCGACTGAATAAATGTGACACTACTCGCTGAGACTTGGAGAGGTAATATTTTCTGCCAGATAATGTAGAACACAGATTTATGATCATCTAATATTTATAGGGGCACTGTAGAATTTGCGGGTAAACAAAGGGATCCTGATTACATTACGCTACATCCTGGTATTTCTGAATGACGATGACAGACAGGGGCATATTGTGTGTATCTTTGTGATCTAATAATAAAGACATTTCCCTCTTCATAATCATTTTGCAAATCTTTTTACAATACAAATTCCACATCATTAACATTCATGTTTGCTAGCAGCATTATTCTCCGCTGCCTTCGGCAATGCCTGGCTATATTTCTCAGTTTGCGTGTGTTCAACGTTTAGCAGGATGTGAGTCATGCCACACATCTGCTTCCACGCGCGCGCACTCCCTTCTGTGCGCGCAGGATACAAACAATTTGTAACGGCATAATAAGAAATTACTCCTGAATTACACAATTTGCTGATTGCGTTAATCTAATCATTACTGTTTGCTGATTGGACTGATAGGTTTGAACCACTTTGAACAATCATCCACAGTGCAAGAGCAATTCTTTATTTGCCTGAGGGAGGAAATTCATTTTTCTTGCGACTACCTGTCTGCCAAAGGCATGTGGGTTAACTAAGTGTGAGCTCCCTTAAACAAAGCAAATGATACAATGTGCAGAAGTAAGTGGGTTTTATAACTGCTATGTGCTGTAAAATAGGTTAAGGGTATTTTACTGCTGCGGCCAAATGACACCAATTTTCGTTTAACTTAAAAGGGTACAGTGTGTTTAAGAACTAGGTGAAACTATTTCCATTCATATTTGAACAATGGAAAATCAAATGAATATACTGATTTGTATAATAGGTTGTTTTTTTCAATGTATATCTATATATAGATATATAGATATATATATAAAATCGGATGGAGCAGGTCATCTCCATGAAGACAGCCATGTAGTAAATACAGTAGCCTTTTGAATTGAAAGATTTGAGGACCAACAGACGCTCTTCAGGGATGGGGGGGGGGGGGGGGG
>JAFBJT010018302.1:29538-43577 GCA_016785325.1 Chascanopsetta lugubris | reverse complement strand
AGGAGGAGGAGGAGCATGCCTTGCAGAGCACTTTGCTGAATACCGTGAGTCCCACGGCATCAGAAAACCTGGCAGTGTCACACTCAAGACTTTGAAAGAAAACAGCAAAAGCAGGACACACGCACTTCTTGGAATTATGTTGCAGAGGAATGTTTGGTCTTCAAAGAAAAAATTCTGTCATTTCTGGCGTAAAATGTAAAATACTACTAGGGTTTGTTTTTTTTTTCTGTGGCAAATGCTAACAAACAGGTGTGCTGCTGCCTTGCTTAAAGGTACAGAGACTTCTGAATGCCCCTTCAGCTTGCCCCTCCCTGTCCAGTAAGTAGAACAGGGCTGTGGAACTCATTTTAGTTCAGTTTGTACAAGTCATTTGGTGGGCTGGATTGGACCCTCTGGCCCGGTGGCCCTACGTTGGACAATACCTGATGTAGAACCTATAGCGGTTTTCAATTATGATCAAAATGAGTTGAATCGGTCCACTCTGGGCTACTGTAATAACCGTGGAGGTGAAACATGGCAGCTTCCATAGAGTGGACCCATTGCTAGATATAAGGGGTTCATTCTACAACAATGTAAACACCAAATACTGAAATAGTAAATGTGGATTTCTGAATTTCACACACTGAAGCGTTCACCTATGTACAGAAAAATAAAAGTATACTCCATAGAAAACTACATATTCTATTTCTACGTGGAATATTTCTGCCTCCCTTCATTGGATGTGCGCTTTCAAAGGCATGCTTCATGTTACCGTCACATGCAGTTACGACCAAATGTTGATCAGGTTTTCAAGAGCGGGTTCAATATGGATGCACAATGTGTTGATTGGCAAGATGAGTCCAGATATAGAGGTAACAAAAACAATTACAAAAAAATTCTAAGAACATAAACATGTCTGGCATGTGATTCTTTGGTTTGATTCATGGAACTGAAAATAAAATCAGAATAAGAGGAGGAAAACGGTTTGGGGCCATCTTGTAGAACGAGCTGTCTGGAATCTCAGAAAGGTGCAGATTCAATTCCAATCATGCCATACAAATAACAGCAATATAATATCCTGACCATCCAATTCTTATTATCACCTCCCCCCTCTTTTGAATCCAGACTGAACATTCACAAGATGCAACGCAAACCTGTCAATCTACACATGCATGAATCGAGGAACCATTAGAGAGGAGGAATCATTTTGTAGTCAGATGTATAAGTTTATAAGTTTATGGCCGTACTTGGGAGCTCTATGCCGGGGAACGGGGCTTGTTGTTTGCCTGCTATTACCAACAAATAAACACCACGTTAACACAAATGCACAAGTATTTGACATGACAAACACATGACGCCAAGACTTGGAAAATCCTCTCGATAGTTTTGGACAAAACTTTGTTAAAGAGACAACAACAGAGGTTAAAATGAGTTAGTTAGAATTTGCTTGTAGTTACTTGTTGTGGAAGGAGGATGTTTTAAGTCAAGGGTAAGAATAAAACACAAGTAATAATAATAAATATACTTCTGACCAAATAATAAAGTGGATGCAAATACTTTGGAGTCATTTGCCAATGACACAGTCATTTGATATGTTTGCATTCAGTGGCCTTACCGGAACATAACACTGCAAATATGTGGGAGAACTATACGCCAGAGTTACGTTAGTATCAAAAACAAATACATTACTTTAAATCAAAGTATGTGCCAAACACAGGCAGGGAGCATGAGTCTAGAATTATCATTGTTGTTGTTAATAATAGGCGCTATGAGTTATGAGTTGCAGCTTGCTGAAGATGCAGCGTGAGTAGAAGTTGTTCATCTGTGGAATTAAAAACATGCGCTAACACAAAAATCAATTCCTTGCGTATGGATGACGGTATGAGAGAGAAACAGCAGAGTCAGCACAAGTAAGAGCTGGATTTACAGTGTGAACACAATGAAGCATCACGTTAATGAGCTTTAAAGCACTGAGGAACTAAACTGGCAGGAATGTACATGAGACATCTAGAAAGCAGTGTCAATCTGCAAAGAAGAGATACAACACCAGAGGGCGCTCTCTACAAAACGGGTTGGGGGCGGAGGGGGGGGGGGGGGGGGGGGGGGGGGGGGGTTCTTACAAGGCAGCTCCAGTCCCGTGTGGCCGGTGGTGGTGTTGCGCACACACGGCGGCGAGTGTCTCCCGTCGGCCATGTCGGACTCGGAACACTGCGCTTCGCCGTGGATCACCGCCAGACCCAAGCGCAAGCGCTCCGCATACGACTGAGCCCTGGAAGAAAATGATATTTTAATTATTTTATCTCTGAAATTTTTGAATTTCCGAAAGTGTCAAAAAACATCTTAAACTTTTTATGTACAGGATGCAGCAGATGTCTGGGTCAGATGTGTTCAAGGCAAAATGGAAAAATTGTGAACTGGTAGAAAAAGCAGAGCCTGGATAAAAGGTAAAATCTGTAAACAGTATATCAAGAGTATTGATGGGATTGAATAACTGTGGCAAAGTGTTTTCCACCAGTTACCTCTTTGCTGCTGCCGGGGACTTTGCCACAATGATGGCATTCCGGTAATCAGGAATCTGATGGAAAGTTTAAAAAAAAGCAAATGTCAACATTCAGTCAATCTTTAAATAATATACATTTGGATTGTCACATCACCTCCTCTTGGATGTACTGAATCAGAAAAGGGGAGGCCCGCAAGTTGTCCACTGGGAAACTGAAGAAACCTTGGATCTCCTTCTGATGCAGGTCCATGGTGATGATGTGTGTTAATCCTGTGGAGTCAAATAAAAGCGAATTACCTTTATCGCTGCAAACACCAGTAAGGGATAAAGAAATATACATATATATATATATATGTAAGTAAACAACTTGTTGACATGCTTGTATGTTTACCTGCTTTAGCCAACATTGACGCTAACAACTTGCAGACGATGGAGCCCCTCTTCCTCATCTTGCACTGTTTGCTGTAGGGGAAGTAAGGGATGACGCCGATGATGTTCTTCGCACACGATGTCTTCAGGGCGTACGCCATAACCAGCAGCTCCATGATGGCCGTGTTTACATCTCTGCATGGAGCGAAAACACATAGTGAGAATAGTCAGGCAAGCAGGCTACAATTAGTGAGGTTTTTAAATGAGTTATGGACAGCAGCTCGCTCACTCACCTTGGAATTGTTTGGATGATGAAGATAGTTTGTCCCCGAACAGATTCTTTTACATCTACTCTCGTTTCTTCGACAAAGAAGAGATCAAACTTGATCATTCAATGTCAGCATCAAATTTTTCACACGCTTAAATGATCATATTTAACCAAAAGTCTATGGTTGTCACAATACTAATTAGCAAAACAGTTGTATTCTCTTTCACGACAATAACAATAAAAGTAGCTGCCAATAATTTAGAGTCGAACCCTTACCTCTGTTAGACTCCTGAAAGACCACGGATTTCCCCAGCTCCACTCCGAGCCTCCTGAAATATGGTAGCATCAGATTAGGGTTTGGGATTACAATAATAATACAAACGCAATATAGTGTAATTAAATGACAAGAGGCCAAATAAAAGTTGTTTGTTAAACAGTGATAGTAGTATTAGCATTAATCATAAATGCAATGATTAAAACTGAAGTAATTATTAACATTCAATCAATACTTCAATTCGTTATCGACAGGTCTGACAATAGATTCCACAGAGGTTGTAGGTAAGGCAGCGCCACCTACAGGGCTTAACACGCAACAACAGGTTCTCACACATTACATATACATGTAATGTTACAAACAATCACTCTGTTATTTGTGTTAATGTAAAAAGGGATTAAATCACGAATAGGCTCTGGTAGGACGATAACAAGCCTCCATGTATTGGTCCTGTAGGAGAGTAACGCTGTTTACGTTAGCAGCTGTGATGGTGAATAGCACATGAACGTAAACTCACTCTGTTATCTTCTTGGCCAGCTCCGTACACGCTGCGGACGAGTTGGCTGAAAACACCCGGTATCCACTCTTAGCGACGTTCATGGTGTTTGTCTCTGTCTATCTTTCTTCCCCCCTCTCTCTCTCTTCTCCTGGTGGGTCAGTTCTCCGCAGCAGCGGCACCTTCTCTCCTCAGACCCCGGACACCGACTGCTATTCTTCCGCGTGCGACGTTAGCTAGCCAGCTAGCCCCCTCCGGCAAATTAGCCTCCGTCGCAGAGCTAATGGAGCAAAACGACGTCAGGTGAGTGATTCGGTATTTGTTTTTAACATATTACAACTTTTTTTTTTTATTCCACCGCTGAGCGAATTTATTTAATTAATCGCGTGAGAATACTAGCACCTGTCATTCAGGTAGCTGTGTAGCACAAACCGCAGTCTGGTCTGCACTCACAGCTACGGGATCCCCTTTGGGTCAATTTCGGCACATTTCTAAATATATTCATATATTTGTATTTTTTGTTTTTGATAATCAGTGGAACTTTATAAAAATGCAAATAACGACTCGTTCTAAAAGATGTGAGGTGGACAATTAGCTACAATTTTATTGAATTAATCCGAACTGGGTAAACAACATTATTTTCAACCAGCAGCCTAGGGGCCGTCTGCAAAGTGCAACACCACAAAGAGACATTGCGAATAAAATCTTGCACATTGTATTGTCACCAAATTCAAGACAACTCAAAACTACATTTAGTTTACAATCTTTAAAATGATGTTGTTTTTAGGGGATTTCTATCAGATGTGAAATGTAACACATCCAAGAGTCCAGAACAGGAAAAATCATTTTAAGGAATATACAACATTGAATATCTTTACAATAACACTCACAACAGACCAAAAATATCGTAACAATTGGACCTCATGGGATCGTTGTGTTGTATTTTTTTCAGCATGCAGTTCAGCCAAAATAGTATCATGAAAATAAAAAATATTACAATATCACTCTAACGGCTCACGTTTGTTTGTATATCTGAAATGTCTTGTGTAAATTGCGTGTTTCCAATGATTTCTGTATCAGCCTTGACTTGCTACACTTCAGTATCTTGTAATAGTAAATTCTCAAAGCCTTAGGTGTAAAGATTTGAATCAAATGCCTGCCATCAAATGGCTTTGATTTAATGCCTCTGATTTGGAGATTTTGTGTGATTTATATGAAAACAAAACCTCAAAACCTTACACACTGAAACTTTAAAGGAATAAATGCATTTGTTTACAAAATTGCATTTGTGTGAAATAATGTTGTTATTCATGGATAAATGACACACCCTCAAAAACCTGGGCTATAACTGACTGTGGCTCAAAACCTATACTACCTCCTCTGTCCACTAGATGTCATCACAAATTAGGTTTACTACATGCACCAGAGTGGAAGTGTTATCTCTTGGAGTAATGCAATGAGATCATAAGATGTTTTTCTTCTGGAGAGGCAGAGTTACAGGTGTGACATCAATACTATGATGTTAATCCCAGTGGGTGTGGAGGCTAATTCATTATCATGACAGTTTGGAATGAATCAGAGCTCTTCTATTGAAACACGCAAGCACAATATTTGAGCAAGTGTATTGATTATCTGAATCACAGCAAGTCACACATGAACTCTGATCTTATTGTTTTATAGGACGAGGCAGATGAAGTGGAGCGATAATGACCTTTCAGTGAACCACATGGTGTAATCACTGTCCCTGAAGCAGAGGTGTATGACTTACAGAAGGCTCACTGTGTGGGTTTCAGTGACATCTGTTGGTGAAATTGCATGTCATTGCTGAGCGCAGATCATCATGTAATAGTTTGTCTATTCAAGGCTACTGTAAAAACATGGTGGCGCAACATGGCCGCCCATGTACAGAGGACCCACTTCTGATGTGTATATATATATATATATATATATATATATATATATGTATGTGTGTGTCTGTATGTGTATATATGTATATAACCCTAACCCTAACCCTTTTTACTGCATGATTTTCATGATTCGTTTCCAATGTTGGCCATTAAAAATGGAAATAATTCCCTTTTAATCTTTAAAAGTGCAATGTGTACGATTTCTGCCATTTTTGTCAAATTACAAAACAATTACATACTGATACATCCAAGAATTTATAATCACCTGAATGTGTTATTATTTGTTTCCATTATCCTTAAAGGAGCCCATTATTGTATATATATATATGAGGAATCATCTCTACGGGGGCTGTCATGTTTTTACAGTAGCCCAGAGTGGACATACTAAACTTCTCATGAGTTTTAATGACAACTGAACTGACCACATTCTCCCCTGCATGTTCAGAAAGGTGAGTGTGAAGTGATGGATACAACGTGCAACTTCACCTCTCGATGTCGCCAAACCTCACACACTGCACCTTTAAGCAGTTTCACCAACTCGACTGTACTCTGTCAATGTTTAACATGGCCGCCTGCGTCTGCTGGCACCTGCTGTACATTGCACCTGCACAGTCCAGCAGTAAATAGCACTTCCTCTCCATGCACCTCCCATGTTGGCATGAGCTCATTCTCCACTGACACAAAACAACTGAGATACAATGGCCCTGGTATAGCAAAGGTGGAAGATGTGTGTGTGTGTGTGTGTGTGTGTGTGTGTGTGTGTGTGTGTGTGTGTGTGTGTGTGTGTGTGTGTGAAGGTGTGCAGTGGAATCCAAGTGGGTCTCCTGGGGTGTGTGTGTGCATGCGAGGGTACAGTAATGAAAACACGGCCGGTGTAATCTGCATGTGACGCACCAAAACAAACACCTGCCCTATTTTCTGACAGACGTCACAGAGTATTTTTAACATGAACTGGGGCTTTGTGAGAAATTCAATATCATGGCACGTTAATCTCCCGCACGTGTGGCAAAGGTCGGAGTGTCGCCCCTTTATCTGTGTCTGCAATAATCTTAGGACGCATCCATGTGGATTTCATCTCATCGCGCTCTCATCAAACACCACTTACACTAAGGTGAGGTGGGAAGGAAGAGAGGGAGGGAGGGAGGGAGGGAGGGAGGGAGAGGGAGTGTGTGAGAGAGAGAGAGAGAGAGAGAGAGAGCAGAGGCTCCTCCTTGCTCTATGTATGTGTTTTTCTTGTCTGCTTTCTTTTTTTTTATCGCCTGTTCTTCACTCACACTCTCGCTCAGCAGAGATCCAGTGGTGGAGGGCAAAGACTCTTGAAGGCAAAAAAAAAGGTGAGGTGGGGGGACGGGGGGGGGGGGGCTTGTATTTCTCTCCTGAGGAAGGATAGATTTAATTTTGATTCTCTCTCTCTCTCTCTCTCTCTCTCTCTCTCTCTCTCTCTCTCTCTCTCTCTCACTCCAGCCCTGCCTTCTGCACGTGCTCAGGTCTGCCACAGCTGTGCTCCCAGATGGAGAGGATGCAGGAGGATGGAGGGGTGGACCACCAGCACCAGCACCAGCACCAGCACCAGCACCAGAACCACCAGCACCAGCAGCAGCAGCAGCACCACCACCTGGAGCAGCCCAGCCCACTGACCGACAAGGAGAAGGTGCTGATTCAGGACTCCTGGAGTAAAGTGTACGAGAACTGTGACGACGCTGGCGTGGCCATACTGGTCAGGTACGTTGGATTTTTCAAACACAGGTGAAGGAAAGAATAGAAGAAGAAAAAAAAATACACTTTATTAGCAGTTGTATCCATGTTTACCTCAATGGATTTCTCATAAGACTTCCAGTTTTGGGGACTTTTCACCAGTGTTCAGTGACTGTTAAAGGTGCAGTGCGTAAGATTTCTGTTTTTGTTGTTTTGGCATTTCCATCGATTAGAAAACAGCGTTTACAAACGAATGATCACCTGAGGGAATAACTAGCTTTTGACATGACAATCAAATGAGCCCTTTAGTGTATATTTACATCAAGAGCGGGTCCTCTCTACGGGGGCCGCCCTCAGAGCTTTAACGACA
Source organism: Chascanopsetta lugubris (assembly GCA_016785325.1). NCBI lineage: Eukaryota > Metazoa > Chordata > Actinopteri > Pleuronectiformes > Bothidae > Chascanopsetta > Chascanopsetta lugubris. The sequence continues at coordinate 35,719 of JAFBJT010018302.1, read as the reverse complement.
ACTGAGGGCGTTAAGTAGCATGTTGCAGCTCAGTGATGCATTAGAACCTATGGCAGCATTAAAAGTGAATCATTACAATTGTCAAAACATGGTGGTGCAATATGGCGGCGTCGGCAGAGAGGACCCGCTCCTGATGTAAACAATCCATGATACATTCAGGTGATATTACACAAATGCTTGCCATTACTATTTAACCTCTGTTAAATCGCACACACTCCACCTTTAACCTGTCACTCAAAACTCTGGCGTCAAAACAACGTCGTCAATCCCCAATTTTAACGACCTTGTTGATTCGCCCGCGCTCTCGTAAACCATCTCATCGCGCTCTCATCAAACACCACTTACACTAAGGTGAGGTGGGAAGGAAGAGAGGGAGGGAGGGAGGGAGGGAGGGAGGGAGAGGGAGTGTGTAAGAAAGAGAGAGAGAGAGAGAGAGAGAGAGAGAGAGCAGAGGCTCCTCCTTGCTCTATGTATGTGTTTTTCTTGTCTGCTTTCTTTTTTTTTTTATCGCCTGTTCTTCACTCACACTCTCGCTCAGCAGAGATCCAGTGGTGGAGGGCAAAGACTCTTGAAGGCAAAAAAAAAGGTGAGGGGGGGGGTTTGTATTTCTCTCCTGAGGAAGGATAGATTTAATTTTGATATTATATAGTGTTTATTTCGAGGGGGTGGTGATACTCTCTCTCTCTCTCTCTCTCTCTCTCTTTCTCTCTCTCCCTCTCTCTCTCTCTCTTTCTCACTCCAGCCCTGCCTTCTGCACGTGCTCAGGTCTGCCACAGCTGTGCTCCCAGATGGAGAGGATGCAGGAGGATGGAGGGGTGGACCACCACCACCAGCACCAGCACCAGCACCAGCACCAGAACCACCAGCACCAGCAGCAGCAGCAGCAGCACCACCACCACCTGGAGCAGCCCAGCCCACTGACCGACAAGGAGAAGGTGCTGATTCAGGACTCCTGGAGTAAAGTGTACGAGAACTGTGACGACGCTGGCGTGGCCATACTGGTCAGGTACGTTGGATTTTTTAAACACAGGTGAAGGAAAGAAAAGAAGAAGAAAAAAAAATACACTTTATTAGCAGTTGTATCCATGTTTACCTCAATAGATTTCTCATAAGACTTCCAGTTTTGGGGACTTTTCACCAGTGTTCAGTGACTGTTAAAGGTGCAGTGCGTAAGATTTCTGTTTTTGTTGTTTTGGCATTTCCATCGATTAGAAAACAGCGTTTACAAACGAATGATCACCCGAGGGAATAACTAGCTTTTGACATGACAATCAAATGAGCCCTTTCGTGTATATTTACATCAAGAGCGGGTCCTCTCTACGGGGGCCGCCATGTTTTTACAGTAGCCCTCAGAGCTTTAACGACAACTGAGGGCGTTAAGTAGCATGTTGCAGCTCAGTGATGCATTAGAACCTATGGCAGCATTAAAAGTGAATCATTACAATTGTCAAAACATGGTGGTGCAATATGGCGGCGTCGGCAGAGAGGACCCGCTCCTGATGTAAACAATCCATGATACATTCAGGTGATATTACACAAATGCTTGCCATTACTATTTAACCTCTGTTAAATCGCACACACTCCACCTTTAACCTGTCACTCAAAACTCTGGCGTCAAAACAACGTCGTCAATCCCCAATTTTAACGACCTTGTTGATTCGCCCGCGCTCTCGTAAACAACCATCTATTATGACAACGACAACATGGGGTCAAAGCGCTCAGGCGTTGCTGAGCTCCGGAGGACCGGCGCTCTGAATGTGTGTGAGGAGAGCAGGGCACCTGAAAGCCGCCTCCATTAACCTGCCTTTGACCTCTGTAAGAATCTTACTTAAAGGACTTTGAAGTGTCTTTAATCGTCACTGAATGTCCCCCGCTCTGCGTCGCCGTCATCACGGAGGATCAATGCCGTTGTCATCTTCACATTTTGCGTTGCACTCGGTCGCCGGCAGAGATTCAGAGGATGTGATGACTGTGACTTGAAGCGTGCCTGTGTCATCGTGTATGACTGACGGATGTGACCCAGAACACATGTGCATGTGGTTTACAGGTATGTCATAGACAAATGAGTCAACGCTGCAGTGTGTACGATTTGGTGACATCAGCATTTTGTACCCGTCGCCTCATCCTTTTCCATCCAAGCCTCAAAACTCAAAAGTTGCGTCCAATCGGGGCTATGGTCAAACACGGTGGCCCCCATAGGGAGGAGCCGCTCCCGATGTGAATATACATCAAAGGGCCCATTGAAGGGTGATGTAAAAAGCAACATAAAAAATGTAAACATTCGTTTATAAATCTATTTCTGCAGATGACAAAAAAATGGACCGAAATCTTACACACTGCGCCTTTAAAATACACGAGGACCGGGTGTAAGGATTGAAGTTGCGTCCTGGCTTCTCCACTTTCAAGGATAAATATTGAAAACAAGTTCAGCTCAGTTCCCCCTGACCCCATGACCTTCAGGAATTCCAGGAATGAGGGCTGATCGATTCGGCGTAGTCGTGGTAAATTCTCATTTGGGCAGCCCCCCGTCTTTCGCTTCAAATCGTCTTTGGGGGGGTGGGGGGTGGGGGGGTGGTGGTGGCGGGGGGGCGTGTGGGGGCGGGGGGGGGCGTGTGTGACTGATAAGATCGTCAGCGGCAAATGACTACGGCCCGTCTGCGAAATTAAAAACTTTCTTTGGATTCCTGCGTTACTCTCGAAGAGCAGATAAGGATTAAGGATCCAGAGACCCTGTAAAACACTAATGAGGCTATTTATATGCAACCGCAGGTCACGCAGTTTGACGAGAGGAAGATTAAAAAGCGGCGGCGTTCCTCATTAGTTTTCCGAAATACTTTCGGTGTGGAAACTTGGAGCTGGGAGGTAAAGAGCCTCCATCCTCCTTCCCTCTCTATTTGTAGAAGCGAGAAACTCTGTCCGTCGCACTTCACAGAAAACATCCTCGGTCTGTGCTGCTGAAGCAAAGGGAGATGGGACACTGGATAGCCAGATGCATTGGCCCTCTTCCCAGATTGTGGGAGGTGGTGGGGGGGGCGGCGGTGTGGGGCCGGGTGGGGGGGGCGGTGGGTGCGGCGGGGTTGAGCTTTTAGGTTCCTCTTGGCTAATTCCCCACAATACCTCGCAGGGTCAAGTCCGATACAATCACAGAAAAACATCTTTCAACACACTCTTGAGTCAAAATATGAGGAGAGGTGAAAGTGTCTGTGCCGTTATGAGAACGGCACAACTCCAAAGCGCAGGTGAGCTCATGGAGGGAGGCACTCGTCATCTCACCCCGTCTAATTAGCGCTTTTCACCTTTTGTCGGAAATCGTGAAATCCTGCAGGATCCTGAAGCCGGACGGTTGACGAGTAGGAATACGGAACAAAAGTATGTGGACAAACACTGGAAATTCTGAAATGATTATGTAGAAAATACATATATTTGTTTTTGTTTTGTTTTGTTTTTAGCACACAAAAATGTGTCATGTATATTGATCATTTGGACAGGAATTAATCATGTGATATATATTATTATTTATTATACAATATATTGAAGGTGGCAATCATTTGTTTTTTTGTCTAATATATAGTAACTCTATAACCCAATACCCCTAACCCTATATAGAGAGAATATATTTCTAAATATATATTTCAATAACGCACATTTCTAATATATGTAATATGCCTCTGTCAAGGATAACAAGGAGAAACATTTTTCAATTTAAATTGAATGAAAATAATGAATTAAAAACACCATGAGGGTCTGAATTTAAAAAAAAAGTCCCGTAAACAAAAAGATTAAAAGATATTTTTGTTCCGTAAGCATCAGGCAAAGAGAGCGTACGTGACGCCAAGCAGAGTCCACAATAAAGCTCCATGCTGTGATTTACATTGTGACCTTTGACCTCAAGCAACAAATACAAACCAAATGGAGGCATGTGAGAAACCAACAGCTGATGCTTCTTTCAAAACCTCAATTTATTGGGATAACATGTCCGAGGTTGTTATTTTCCCATAAATCGTCCCATTGGCTGCTCGTCCCGCGCTCACAACGCGGAGCTGGTGCCCGGTGTCAGGCTTGTTTGGTTGAAGATCTGAACCAGCTTGTGTTACAAAAAACATAAAAACAAACATGATCGGAGCCAGTGGAGTTGTGAAAGAGAATTCCTTGCGTAAAGAGACATAACTGCTGGGGAGAGTTTATCTGATGCAGCAAGATTAATAGCGCTTGGTGAAGGTTTGACCCATGCACGTTATTCCCCAATAAACCAGAAGGGCCATTCACAGTAAATTCCTTAGATGCTTATACGGATCACCACTTATCACAGACGCACCCCCCCCCCCCCCCCCCCCCCCCCCCCCCCCACTTATCACAGACCCCCCCCCCCCCCGCCCCCGCCCCCCCGGCCCCCCCGGCCCCATGCATGTTTAATTGACTTTACGCCCCTGGATGTGTTATGACGTCTGGATACCAGAGGTGCACTGAGCTTTGAAGCGTTAAGGATGTTGTTATTCTCATGTGTAGGGTCACATGGTGTCATGTAATGATGACGTCATCAAATCCGGCGCACCGCACCTTTAACAGGAATCAGACAATGCGGTTCATAACGCACCTTTCATCGGTGTGAGGCTTTCCCCGGAATAGTGCGTTCTATCAAAACCGAACGGCTCCAGCAGCAGATCTGCATTTCCCACGCGGTATTTTACGCCCTGGACCATCGACAGCTCCTGTTCTAGCTGCTCTAGCTCTACAAGGCCTGCCTGCAAACCAGAGGAACAATCATTAACCACACTGTGGTCACGCCAGCCCATGTAGTTGCTTTTTTTTCGGAGGCGACTCAGGTCAGACCAGGAAGCTGATGTCTGCGCGATGTGTGGTCTCGCCTGTGATCCCGGGGGCTGGCAGAGTCGTTGGCTCGCGCTGATACAGCGGCAAATGTTTGTGATAGCTCAGAAATGGAATTTGCAAACAAACGAGACGCCCTCTCTCTCTCTCTCTCGCTCTCTCTCTCTCTCTCTCTCTCTCTCTCTACAGTGCATGCAGACTGGAGAGTTCCAGTTTAACTGCATGAGGACAATAGTGACGTGAACAGACGGTTCCGATGATGTTTACTGAGCAGGGCGCTTTCATGTGGTCAGTGTCTCAACGCCACATTGCTCCACGTGTCAAATCAGCATCTGGAACAAAATGTAAACAAGAGTCTCCGGATGAAACGGAGAGCTGGGTCCGGTCGACTTCCTGACCCCGTGGGTCGGGGCTGACGTGCCAGAGCTAGATCCCAGCGCTGCTAGTAATTAAGGGGCGTGGCCACTTGAGTGACACCTGTCGCCGACCTGTCACGTTCTGTGGAGGCTGCGAAAGCACCATGAGCCCCCACCCCCCCACCTCCCACCCCCCACCCCCCATCTCTACCTGTGCGCCGCCTCTTTCTCGCTCTCTCGCTCGCTCACCCTCTCGGCCCAAACCGCTCCCGGGTTTCCGTTCAACTGGACTAACGCGTCTGCTCTTGGCGGTGAGGCGATGAACCAGCGCGTCACGTTACGACAACATCTCGGCATCGAGTCAATCAGCCGTTTGACATCGTGGCTTCGCAGCGGGATGAACACAGATGTACCAAGAGTGAACCGCAAGGTCACAGTGAACATGACGATCCCACCGGAGGAAATACGAGGTTATACACGTGTCGGTGAAAGCATCAGTTCAAACACAGAGAGGCGCACTGTGTAAACACACACACACACACACACACACACACACACACACGCACGCACGCACGCATTCACACAACATTTTTAACAATGACAGTGCAGACCTTTTGCGGCTTACGATGTAAAGATGAGGAGGGCTAAACGTTAAACAGCAGCATATGCATTACACAATGTAGAAATTCATCTTAACATACCACAGTGATGGTTGTGTGCAAATGTTTACGTTTGACTCATACACAGAAAATGGACCACATGCGGTCAACTTTGACCTCCAGTGGGCGGGACCAGCGAGAGCGTTGCTCAATAACCAATACAACTGTTCCTTTTTGCAGATAACCATCACCGTGAGGTTGGCAGGGTTGTGCGCCACCTGCAGCCGCGCGCACTCAGAGCATCTCTCACTCGACATTAACCCCCCCCCCCCCCCCCCCCCCCCCCCCCCCCCCCCCCCCCCCCCCCCCCCCCCCCCCCCCCCCCCCCCCCCCCCCCCC
>JAFBJT010018293.1:18626-49152 GCA_016785325.1 Chascanopsetta lugubris | reverse complement strand
AGTTGTTTTTTCTGTTGTGTTGCTCTCTTTCTTTTTTTGTGGGGGGGGGGGGGGGGGGGGGTCTGTTGTGATCACACAAGATCACAACAGACGTCATTGAAGGTCACCTTGCCTATAGAACAGGTCTCTAACTTGTGCTTTTAGTAAATCAACTATAAAACGCATCTTATTTACACGTCAGCATGTCATTTCTCTCTCCTTTCCTCCACATACACACGCTCACACACACTCTCTCATACACACTCATGAGAACGCCCCCCCCGCGCGTCGGAAAATAATTAAAAGAAACACATGGCTATCATGATTCCCGTGTTTGTGTCGGTGTCCATCTGCCTCCTCCGCCCCCTCTGTGCGTGGCCCCTCCGTGCGCGCTTGTGAGCACACGTGTGCCCCCAGCGTGCACACGCATGAGCGAGCGCATGCTCCCTCTGTGCACGCACCCCCCTGAACCTGTAAACCATGGGGAAACACTATTTGGCTGTTGCCAATGACTCTGATTAGGAGCCTCTGGTTCCCCCAGGTGCTGACCATCAGGTGCTGTCTGCGCTTGTGATCATTGGCTCTGCTACTGTGGCCAACATAGCTTTTCAATAGAAATTGCAAAGAAAAGTTTAAAGAAAAGTGTATTTACTTACACTGAGCTTTTGTCAGGGTTTAAGAACATACTAAGCCGTACAACTTCCTCGTCCTGTAATTGAAATAAAAGCCTTGTTAAATCAAATGAACGGATTCTGTAAACAGTAAACGTGACAGAGCTTTTACTTTGACACTGTCACAGGAAGTGATATTAATATCTCTGATTGTTATATACTCAGGTAAACATTACAATGAAGCGTCATTTTCATAATTTTTTGGTAAGAGTTATCAGGAAGAGCCATGTGGCTCAAGCTGCTCAAGTGTGGCTTAGCACACAAGTTCTCAAACCTTTCAGTCCGTGATTCCTGAAACAACAAAAGCAGCGACTGGCAACCCTGACTATCCCTGGAGGTGATGTAAACAGAAGAAAATGTGCACACAGCGCACTGAAAGGCGTATCCAAACACGGGCATAGCAACGACACAAAAGAACTGAACAGCCTGACAACCATCATATGGTTTTGCATATAGCTGTTTATTATAATACATATATACATGTGTAAAATATATCGCCTCTCAGTGTGATTTGTGGGAGCTGTGACAAAAGCCTCTGTTTTGGGCCATGACAACAACAACAATTTGTTATCAGACCATCCAGGACTGATTTTGGTATTAAACTGCCTTAACGTCACAGACATGCCTGATGCGTTGTGTAAGCTCATGCTGCTTTTTCATTGTTGGTTATGTGTCGTAACTTGCAGTGGTGCAGAATCATCCTTTGAGACTCTTGAGGACAGTTATGAAGCCAAACTGTTTCATCATCACCTCATAAACCTCCTTTTATCATAACCTACGGCCATTAAAACATTGGCCTTGATCATTTAGAGCCGAGTCACTAAAAAGTCTTCTCTGCCTTATTGCTCAGTGTCATCCTCCTGCTCTTCATCACCTGCCTTATCATCGTCGCCAAGTCGTTCGATTTAACTGAAGGAATCTCTCCTTTTCCACAGCCGACGTCTGGAATCCCTGAACTTCACGCTCTCCCACCCACTTTTCCCCTTTATTCATCCAATCAGCGGAGAGCAGCCAGGAAAAGACACTTTTTTGACCATCGAATCAGGAAGCAGTAACCAGATGGGCTCCATGTCCTTCCGTGTCCTGCTGAAAGACTGTTACCTCTGGACAATGGAAAGTCGTTCTGTTGCTACGGAAAATTACTTGACCTGGTCTAAGATCATGAAACTCCACTCAGACTGTAGCACAGTATTATTTTCTTTGACATGGGGCGGGGGGTAAACTTTGTTTGGTGGTATTTGTTACTGTCTGCCTTTCTGTGCTGTTACTTTTGAATGAATGTGCTCTAATCTTTATTTGGTGTGACATGAACTAAACCTCCTTGTACAAATATCATGGACCTTTGGTTATGAAGGAAAATAAAAATGGAATTGGAATTGTTGAAAATATTTGCTCTGGTGATTTGCCTTAGTTTAAATTAGTTTGGATTTTACAGTGACACTTTTGCAATGAAAAGCCGTTTCAACACTTCCAACATGTGTCCGACACCCATGGTGAAATCTTTTATATACTCAACTGTAAAAATCTGAATTCGATAAAGCCTTAGAAATAAAAAGTGACTTTTACAATGCCAGGGCATATTCAACAACTTGTTGAACACATTCATTCTGTTATATGGCAAGTTCCCATTCTGCTGTTGACTCCATTAAAAAACAAACCAAGTATTTCAATTCCAGTTCTTTTTATTTCAAAAAATGAAATTGCAAAAATGCAGAAAATGATTTTACACTGAGGCCACTGTTTGAACTTGTGCCATGCTAAGTTTGAAGCTCTTTCCATTTTATCAGTACTTCCATGAGAAAACTGTCTTTCCTTGTTAATCTGCTTGTCTACCTTATGCTATTTAAAGATATAGTGACAGTCATGGAATCAACTTGGAGTCGAGTGACGTCGTTGGAGCGTTCTGTTAGTGCTCAATGTGTCTCTGAGAAATCTTGAATCTTAGGTAAACTATTGCTTACTCCTTGAGAAGTGCCTGTCAGTAACTGGAGTTGTGCCCATGCCTCCATTAGGGGATGCTGGTGCTGTCCAACACCTCCGGCAGCATGTGTGTTTGATTTAAGTTTGTTGACTTCTATAAAAGCAACAATATCAAATGCAATGGTTATGTAATAAGTACAGTTCTTCCAGGGCCAGAGGGGATGGATTAAAAAACAGAATCAACACATTAAAAATAACACCTCTGCGGACTTGGCTAATATCTTGGCGAGTCTTGATTAAACAGATCTACTGGAAAGTTCCATAATCCCAAGGTTAAACAGAAATCCATATTTGACTTTGTTTATTGACTGCAACTCTCAAGTTTCACCTTCATTTTTCACAGCGGCTTCCTTTTTAAAAGTGGAAATGGGGTAGGCGCTGCCCAAACCGAGGATCAGAAAAGTCTTCTCTCATTGTTTCCCAGGTTAGTCACTTGCTGACTGCAGCTCCATTCCTGTCTGGATCACATCATGGCCACAGTCTGAAGTCTCCAAATGTACAAATAGGATTAAGCTGTCCATTGCATTTCCATTTCCAGGTGGAATCCCGCTTTTAAATGACTTCCACTGGCTCCTAATTCCCTGTATAGCTTTTAATCAGCGTGTAAGATCTAACTGGACGTGTTACAATGCCACACAGATATTTCCCTTCTCTCAATGAGACTGAGCTTGTAGGTGGAGCACCTTGATCTTCAACCTTGCTGCCATCCCATCCCTTCTCTGGGGTCTGTAACACTTTTCCACAAACACAGTTATTCACTAAAGGGGAAAATAAACACATGGGAGACCTATTTTGTCACATGCAAACTATCCTTTATTGAGGCATTGCTCATTTTGTCCAGGCACTTTTGTTTTTTTACTTTTATATTGAGTTTGCAAAGTCCTGCTTGTTGCTGTTGGTGCAGATGTGACGGCTCGACAGTTCCTTGCCTTCACTTTGCACAAGCTGCATGTTGCTGCCTTATGGTCATGTGCTCCACGTGCAGTCAGACCCTGCAGGGAAAGAATAATCAACCTGCAAATGAAATATTTACAGTGGAGCCACATAAAGCAGTGCAGCTTAAAGCAGAGGGCCTCATGCCTCAAGGTGTTTGCTTCTAATTTGCGCAGAATTCAGACCATCAGTGGAGTTTAGGAGAAAGGTGACTAATAGTTTCAAAGCGATGCTTTCACCTCTGTGTCCCAGACAGAGGGAAAATGGCCCAGATGCCTTAAATCAATGGCTTTAAGTCAAACCTGAGCACCAGAGAGAGTTCACTGGTTTTAATATAACACAGCCATCTAGAGAGTCGTCTGATAAAATCATAAGCATAACTCAGTTTGTGCTTTTGGCAATTTCTTTGTATTATTTGGAAATGTTTTCACAGCGATCGAGATGTGTGCTCCTATTTCCTCGCTCACTGAAGCGACTGCCCCTAATTCTTTGCTTCGTAAACAATTAGAGATAGAAAAAACTGCATCGGTCATGTTTCTATACATAACCCGGTTACGCGCTGTGCGGCTCAATAGAACCAATCATGCATTCTTTGAATCATGGCCTGTGAAAACAAACAGCAGCGGTATTTCAGGATAACACTGAGCAGACCCCGTTCACAGCTACAAACACGACACCTCACCATGTGGACCTTCAAAGGGGACACATTTGTAAATAAAGCCTGACCATTAGAGATTTCTCTGATTCTGGCCAAACGCTTTCTCTCCAGATGAATTACGTCGCCTTTCGCCCCACCAGTGTGACACCTGTTGTGACACTGGGTCTGCCGCCAGCATCTGGTGTCATCAGCTGTACACAATTCCACTAATCAGCCAGCATTTTCTGAATGCCTCGAAAACCGATTTAGATAGGATTCTCAGCCCGCTGCGCCACAAACACGGGTCGAAATGCAAAGATAAAATCACGTCTGTCATTTTGGTCTGGGTGAAAGCAGGGCCCTTAACCACGGTGGTGAGGCGGCCCCTCCTTTGGGCGGGGTGGCAAAGATGACCTCTGCCTGGTAGGAAGGCCATAATAGCATCTGTGCGCTGACACTGTGTCATTACACACTATATTTACATGGGACGCAAAACCAGGGGTGGCAGGTCACGATGTGAAGCTACAGGGGGTGAAGACGCTCTGGTGCATGTCGCGCTCTTCAACCCCGAGATTACTGGAGATTATAGAACCATTTAGCCTGTAATGTGGCCCACTGTGCATTTTAATGGTCGCCGGGGCATGTTTTACAACATCATTACAGATCCGTGGGGTGGCTTCGATTGTATTTACGCAACATCCTCTGGATATTTTATTTTGATAGTTAATTATAATAGGTACGTCCTGGGAGAGTTTGACCTGTGGTCAAAGTGGATGGTGATGGTAAAAAAAAAAAAAATATACGATGTGTGGTGGACAGAAAAATGCTCCTTGGATATGGAATCAGTTCATTTCAGTTCAGCATCACTGTCGCTTGTTCCTTTTCCCTCTTACATCGGTGCAGTAATTGAAGAAGAAACTCATTGCTGAGAACCATGTTGCTTCTGCAGAGATAAGAAAACACACAGCTGGTTTCATTGGCAAGGGCAAATGAGCCATGTGCCACATCACAGCCGCAGCTTTTGACAATTTAGATAAATCTGTGTCGGACATACCTGCAGTAATGACTGCTGCCCCGGTCCCTGTCACTCACTTTTCCTCCGTGTCTCTCACGAACCAGCTCTCACATATCTGTTGCTGAAGATGTACATTTTTTTGCCTCGCACAGGAAGTAATAAACCCATTCTTTTCCTGAATAGGAATTTTAATTGTCTGCCATAATATTGAAACCAACCAACTTGGACTTGCCACAAGCTGTGAGTTTGTGAAACAATGTTCAATGCTTCTGTAGAAGCTGCATGTCTGGCAGTGGATAAGTGTTCAACTGTGAGTGGTGAGTCATCACTGAAATGATATTACTATTATAACATACAATTGAATTGAAAGTTCCATGCAGCTTTCGTGTTACTTTTTGAAGGTTCTAATTTGTCACTTTCCTCGGTTACGAGTGACTTTTTCCGATGCTGTATCTCAGTTGGTAAATAAGTTGCTTTATGGCAGAAGTATCTAAACTACTCGCTTTTTAAGTTTAACATGCTGCTGTTACCATGGAGACATTCAAAAAGTGTATTGTTTTGTTAGAAAATGAGACACTGTTGCAGTCTAACTGGTAAAAATGTTTGTTTTTAGTTGACTCAATTTAAATGTTATTAGTTATTTGTCAATTTTTGGAAGTCCTTGGTTGGAAAGTCCCGACATTGGGTCTTGTAATAATAATAATAATAATAATGATAATGATGATAACAATAATAATAATGATAATAATTAATAATAACAATAATAAAAACACATGGACGGTAAAAAAAACAAAAAAAACATGAAGCAATTACTTGCCATATCTGAAGTTTTTTAAATTTAGTTGATGGATCCATTGTGATGGAACTGAGTGTGTCCTTCCAGGGAGATGTCAGTGACTTCACTGCAGAGCCGACATGTTTGTAGAACACAGTTGGTGGATGTTAATGCAAAACAGGGCATAATATTCCATTACCTCCGGGAGATATGATGCTAAGCTCTCTTTGGACCGACGGAGAAGAATGTGAGCTCAGCTCCTTGTACTGCCATTGGTTCTGTATGTTTTATATCAAACAGGATAATAATGGTGTAGTGATATAAATGATGTCCTTCAGGGCAGAACTCCATGAACCCCCACTGATTATATCATGTTGAATAAATCTTGCATTTAATTTATCGCTCTTAAACTCTTAGTAATTTTCGAATGTGCCTTTAAAAACACAGCCTGCGGTGTTTACCGACAGGAGTGGCAGAGGCCGGATGGAGAACACCGGCTGTTTTTTGTTCCATTTATCCAAAGCTTCATTACCCCATCAAACATTTACCTGCAAGCTGAGTGGGCTCATGTGCTCACACACCCACACACACACACACACACACACATACACACACATACACAATTCATGCGCACACAGACAGCATGTACTGAAGATTAGCTCACTGATGCCATAAGACAGGATAGTGCTCACTGCACATCTTATACTGTTTGGGTTTCCAGGCTTCTCCGAACTCACTCACAACAGCACTTACACACAAACCACATGCACATATGCCCGTGTTAACCTAGACCTTCCTTTCACACACACACACACACACACACACACGAGCAGGATATGATGAATTTCTCCACCGACGTCATCACCAACTAATTGTCTAATTAAAAACCACTCAGACGTTTAAATTTTGCCCACGACAAATGGTTGCTATGGGAAGAGGTTGGGGTGGGGGTGGGGGTGGGGGTGGGTGCACAAAAACACTGCGGGTCTAACGGAGGTAATTTTTGCCTGGTCGTGAGCTCGGTGGTGTTTTCATGCACCGGTGACACGGTCGACACACACGTAAGCGCTGCTCATTTGAGTGGTAGCGGAATCATTTCCAGGGCCGAGTGACGGAGCGTTGCACGTCAGGCTCACATGTTCGAACCGTGCACGGCAAACATGGCACAAGTTACCGACAGCATTGTTGTTCTCCCGCTCCGTCGGAGCCACACCAGCGTCGACTGTGGAAGTTGATACCGCGCAAATGCAACCCACCTGTTCATGCCTGACTCTGAAGGGAAAAGTTTGAAAAACCTTTTTTTTGTCGAGGTTACTGGTGAGATCGCCTCACCGCAGTATTGTTTCAAATGGAAACAGATACAGTCCGATAATATTTACATGAATAGGGCTCTTACGAATGAAATCACGAAACCCGACTGCTTTCGCTTTGCAAGCAAAGGTTAGTTTCCCTCCCGGTGTCTTTTGCTGCAAGGTGCACGAAGCAACGTCTTTTGTTTGTTACCGCTTGTCAATGCCGACTAGTGAGCAGGCTGTTTATCAGCTAAACTCACTCCCTTGACTCGATGGGTCTTCATCTGAAGTCACTCGGGTTGAACTCTCCTGGAGAAAAGACATCGGCATGATGCATGTGGCGAGTGAGCTCGTTCTTATAGCTCCTGCTGGGGAATGCTCCTTTGGAGCAATTAGAATCTTTGTAATCAACAGTAACCCAGGTATTGTGACTTGTTCGTAAACACCATTTCCTTCTACATCCGCTTTTTTGGCTCGACCCTCTGTGACAGCTGGAATCCAAAGTCTGAGTTTGACCCACCGGCCACGGTTGTAACTTTATACGTCTGAACGGCACATTTGAATCAAACCCAGGCCTGAGCTCATGGGCTGCTTTTTGATTCCCAATCATTTTCATTTTTCTGACTGCCCATGGAAGCGTAAGCAGTTTCCAATTGGACATCTTTTCCTATGTCAGAAAGATCTTTGTGGAGCTGCCATGTCGTGTTTCTCTGGGACACACAGCCCCATGTCGGGGTCCAGTTTGTGTTTGGGCAATATACAGCGATTTGTTACGCAAACAAATCTCGTATCCAATCTTTTGCTTCCTTGTACCCATCAGCAACTTTCATTTAATATCAGCTTGACGGTGGCAGTTTGTAACAGAGTTGATGGAAACTCCATGTGAGGTTGGACCAAGTATTATAATGAGACACGGCTGCCGTCTTCACTCTTAAACACTGCGTTGTTCATAAAGGACCATAAAACCTGCTTTCATCCTCTGAACAAACATTATCCATATGTTTCGTATTATGTGATGGATTTGATCACTGGCACCCCCAGTGGCCAACCTCAACATGCGGTGTCAGCAGTGCACCAGAAGTCATACAGTCTGCTGTAAAGTCAAAACAAAAAGGAGAGGAAGAAGAGCAGGAGGAGAGGTGTTCTCATTAGGATAGAAAAACACAGAGACAGAAACGTGCGAAAGGGGCGAGAGACATTGGGTTTGTATTAGAGAGAGAGGAAATCAGCTTGGAAAACCTCTCTCTTTAAGTGGAAAACATTTTAATATGAATATCTTTACAGCACTTTTTGGGCAGCTGGCGTTTTTTGTCGTGAAGGTCATATGCGTTATTGCGATATTAGAGGACCTCTTGAGGGTTTAAGCGTCAGAATCAATTATTCCTTATTTGTTCTCTTTCCATCCTGCTTGGGACTGTCAGCACATGATGATGGATCCCCAGAAAATAGAGTTGTTATTTTGTTTTTCTTTTAAACCCTAGTTCAGTGAGGGACCGATGAGCTGAACTGTCACAGTGGACACAACCCAGACTGACCTCTCATGTCTTTTGAAGTCTCTCCTGAGTGTTTGTCCCACTGATTATTCTATTATTCCACATGCACAGTTCCCTGAATGATCTGTTTTGTGTGGTCATCTGGTGTAAACTCTGCTCAGCAGCTGGCTGGAGGAGAGTGGATGGGTGGATGTGCTTTATCTCTATTCAACACTTTGATGTCCATCTGTGCTTTTACGCTCAGAAGTACAAGCGTAAACTCTCAATATGGTGCCTTGATTTCAAATGCATGTCTGAGATTTCTTTTCAAACACTGCGTTTTTCCACCATCCCACAAGATGAAGAGCTTTATAATGATTCATGAGTTCCCCATTCAGACACAATCTATAAAAGTCCTCAGAATATCCTTTATTCTACATCGTGTCTGCTTTAATGAATGTGCTGCTTCAGCGTCCTCAGAAAGCACCACTCTCACATTGTGTTTTCGATTGTGAGAGCGAAACGACTTCCAGCTCTCGTCATTCCTGAGGATTTACTGCCTCGGATTCGTGATGTTTGTGGGTCAGCTGCTGGGTGGCTGTGGCAGTCGTGCGATAAAACCATGAACTCAGCTGGATATCGACAGGGGTCCTGGCCGTCCTTCAGGTCAGACGCATAAATGTGCCGCGCTGCCTTGACATTTTTGCCGGCCGCATATTTCCACAGTGTGAACGTGCCAGTGCAGGCCCCGTGTCACGTCCTCCCAAAGCGTCGACTCAGTCTGGCTGTGCGCCGCAGAGAGCGTCTGTACACACAAAGCATTGAATCCACCGTTGGTTCCCACATGTGTCAGAGGTGCCGCGGAGCGGCGGTGCTGAAGGATCTCAAGGAACGCAGATTTTGCAGGGAGGGAAGAGAGGAGTCGTTTGAGGTCAGCGAGGGGGAAATGTGTGAACAGTAAAACATTTCACCTTCCTGCAGGCTGAGTCAGAGACTTCCAGCTGAGCGGGGAGGGGAGCCGGAGTCCGCCGAGCTGGTGACACGACTGTTGAGAGTTACGGCAGTGGACTGACCTGCGACAGCCGCTCTCACCGTCAATCTCCTGCCACAATTTTCAAGGACACTTTCGGTCGCGTCACGATGATGGCTGCGTTAGAGTGCGGCCGAGACACCCACGCGTTCTGATACGACTTCGACTGTGTTTGCTCAGCGGAAAACTGGAAGAAGAACTGAAGGAACCCTTGTTGTTTCGGCGGAATCGTTTGTTAGTGTTGAGATAAAGTTTAGCGAAAGAAAAATAATGTCAGATCTCAGACATATGCTCCTGCAAAGAATGTCTTTTGACACCCGGCGCCAACTTTCCTCTGAGGTAAGCCATGTGAATTTAGTCTGGCGCTGGTTTGCAGTGATAAATCCATCATAAGGGAATTTCACCGACGCACTTCCCTCATGAGTTCCAAATTAGATATCACACAGTTACGTGTGTGATATGTAGGGATTCTTTCCTCTGTCAGGAAACGTGACAGGTAACCCTCCTCAAATGTTATCACTGCAAGCAGAGGAGAGTCTGGGTAACAGGATGAGGGAGGATCCCAGATGCAGCCTCTCTACAAAGAGGCGGATCTGGCATACGATGAATGACTGAATGAATATTAGCCGTGCAAATACGTAGTGTGATTGATTGTTGGATTGACTAAATGTCGAGTTTGAAGTCATCCATGACTCTGATTTGTTGCTTATATTCAATGAAAGCAGTCTTTGCTGGATTTATAAATATCCCACTGTGTGCAAAAAAAAAAAATGAGGCTAGTGAGGCTAAGGCATTGATGTTTTTTACAGCTGGCAATGTTTCTTCAAAAAGATAAAGCTGCATTATAAGGATGCAATTACACATACTGTGAGGAATAATTACTGACTGAAGTGGCCTGACAGGTTCATTATCTGCCCACCAAACCACGGAGCTCTGAAATGCCCCTTAAATTCAATCACTTAACACGTTTCGCTCACCTCTAAATTTCATTCATTTTGACACGGGAGTCTATGAATGAGATGACTCCTTTTTGGAGACAGCCTCAAGTGGCCACCCTGTGAACTGCACGTTTTTCCACTTCCATACTGGACTCATATCCGTCGGCTCCGGAGGGAAAAATCAAACGAATTAACAATGTAATTAAAACCTTGTGGAGAAGAGCTGTCAAACACGCATGTTGAAATCAAATGGGAGGTGGCGCAGGTTGTCCAGTATTATGGTTTTTACTACGGTTGACAGTTCGATCCCTGTCCTCCCTTTCCCTTAGGGCAAGAGAACGAACCCTAAATGACCCCTGCAAAGAGTGAACGATGGGTGAGAGAAAGTGATGCACATAGGCAATCATGAGTAGATGCATGTGCACACACCATTTATCAGGAGGATAAGATTTGACCCTGCAGCTGCTGAACGAGCAGGTCACAGTCACATTAACGAGTGCGTGTGCACATTCTGATGATGTCTCTGTGATGCAACCGCTGAACCTCTGATGGCATGCAAACTAAACTCTACGGGCGAGAGCATCTCCTGTTGTCTGCTTCAGGCGGGGAGACATGCTCCTGTCCATATGTGATAACCCGCTCGGAGCTTATAGCGTGGCCCAACCGGTGACTTCTGTTGCCGCTGCATGGGCTCCTCCCCCTCCTCCCTCCTCTAAAACAAACACGCACCAAAAGTCACCTTTCCTGTTGCATTTGCAATTTCGTCCATGACTTTCTGTCTAAATGTTTATAATTTTCCATTCGGAGGCTTTGTTTTTGTTTGGGTATATTTAGCCGTCCCTCGTCCAGGGCTCGGTGCCCGCGTGACAGACAGTCTCTAATTAGCACGGCACAAATACATATTTAGAGCCGTGTGGCTTTGGAGACTGTCTTTATTTAAGTCACCGGGGAGAACAATGGAGGAAACAATGGCTGCGTGCTGCAAGGCGAGGTCTTCGCAGATCGCTTCACTGTGACAGTCCTCTTCAAATTAAGATACTATACAACCAGGCAGTCGCTGCAGCAGCTGACGGCTCGTTTATTTTCCTCCAGTGACAGGGAGCTGATTGTTGTGCCGCAGGCACTTTACACACTGTATGAATAACTGTGGCACCATGTCTGGTTGGGATTTAGTTGGTTGCGTAAATGAATGTGGTCTAAAATCATCTAAATTCAAGTCATAAATCATGGTCTAAATGATGACTTTGACATGTTCACTCGTCCTATGGTTCGCAAATGAGTAAATAGCAGGGGGACTCTGCTTCTCCCGCACTGTAATTTGGCAAATGATTTCACATCAGCTTTATTTTGTGAAACCCGAACGGCAGTAAGTAAGGGAGCTTAGATTTCAGCCTGAAATAACACTAGTAAGAATAAAGACACAATGCAAAGGTGGCTCCAAGATGGAGGAGTTTCCACCAGCTCTGGCTCAACACACGAAAAGAGAGTCGCCACATATCACTCATTATTATTATGTCATATGTCTTTTCTCTTCTCCTGCAGGAGTTTGTTGGAAAGTTACTGTGTGAAATACTGAGGAGAAATATTGATTTATGCTCATGCACCCTCATTTTCATGGTAAGGAGTTCAACTATGATCGCTGCCTCAGTCAACCTTGCGCAGACCGAGGATGAGATGAGTTTTTATCTCTCGGGGTGTGATTAAGTACTTCTCCTATCTCCCTGTGTCAGATGTCCTGGATCACTGAGCTTTGTTGTGCTGCAGAAAATGATTGGAAACACAAAGGAGGAGAGTTGGTGGTGGAGCTCTTCACTCAGACAGATTTCTGGAGTTTGTTTTCCAAAACAGATGTGAATGAATATTTAAAACTGCCTGACTCTGTAGTGACGCACATCAGGGGGCTCTGACTTTGTCGGTAACGTCAGCAGCTCCTCAATAATGATGGCAACATCATGCTCCGGCGCATGTGTGCCAGCAGGCTGACGTGTGCTAATCACCTCGGTTTGAACGGATGAGGCCCAATTCTGCAGTGACCACACTCCGTGTTAGTACATTGGACATTCAAAGTCAAGTTGAATAAATACAACTTAAATGACGTCTTCTTAAAAACACATATGTTCAAATGCTCAGATACGTTACCATTTGACTGGTTGTTTAGTTTGAAATTCATGAAAGTTACAGAAAAAAAAGATAAGTAATTGACAGCTAAAGGCAGGACCTCAATACAATGGCTCCACTTTTTGCGAGATTAAAGGCACCTGAGCTCATTCCGAACAGATCCGTATAGTGAGGATGATCACGGTATTATAATCTGTCATAACCATCACATCAACCCAATGTGACCCATTTAATGTGACTCGAATGGATTTCCCATTTGTGCCTGATTTAGTTTAAGCCGCAGACATGTCCAGAATCCTCTGGTTAATGCAACAGTGGTCTTTATAGAGGTCTATGACTTTGACCACCCAAGTACAAACTGACTGTTTGATTGGAGAACCGATGGAGATAAGACACAATAAGGTTTATTAGTCCCACTTGGAGAAAGTGATCCATCCTCGAACAGGGATGAACTCAGTGACTGGATCAGTCACCCTCCTTCTCCGAGTGGAAAGATTTTGAAACAAAAAGCGATGTCATTTTCCCGACTGGTTGTGATTATTACAATTGAAACCGAACAATGTATCTGAAGTCGTCTGTCTTTAAATAACTGAGATGCCTCTAAACATCCTGGTGTCCATGTGTGTTCAAGCCCCGGTCCAGTGCATGTTTCAGCGGTGACCTGCTCCAATGACACTCGTCCAAGTTCTCTGTCCCAGAGCAGATGGTGACACGTCCCAGATGTGTAGGTGTAAACATGTTGTTCATTAGTTCAGAACTCACTCTGATCTCCTTTCAAAAGGCACTGACCACCACAGACACGCCCTCCCTCCCTCCCTCGCTGACCAATGACCGGCCCTGCACCCAAGGCAAATATTTGTGGAACAAAAGCAATGGACCCTGTGTTACAGACACACATGCATGCATTTCTGTATTACTGTACTTGTGAGGACCTACTGCCTATCACTCGCTCTGTCCAAGCTAAAGTGCCCACACCACGGTGCCCTTGCGTTTCGGTTAGTGTTGGTTCCTCCTGCAAGTTTGGGAGCAGACTTCAAACATCTGTTTGAGATACGCCCACATCTTAGTGTGGGCTACATCTCCCTGTCATTGAACTTGATTGGTTTATAGGTGGGTATGTGTCTTAGGGCAAATTCCCTGTTTTACTGCATGTCTACTTTATCACCACAAGTGTCCTGGAGACAGGAGGGCTTTAAAGGTGCAGTGTGTGAGATTTTGGTAGCCCTCAGTTGTCATTAATACATGAAATACATTTAGTATGTTCACCACTCTGGGCCACTGTAAAAACATGGAGGCCCCCGTATGGATATATACATTAATAGGCTCTTTTTTTCCCTTTTTTTTCCCCCTCACAAAAACCTCCAGGTGATTATGAAAATGTCAGTATGTCATTTTGTTTTCTACCATTAGAAGTGATAAAAATGACAACATGTCAAAGCTCTATCAGGTGCAGGTAGTTAGTTTATGGCAAAATAGTCTCATGTCCAACTGCAGGAAATTAGCCACATAAAATACACAGTTAAAAGCCTGCAATAAAATCCATCCAGACTAAACATGAAAGCATTTTAAAATCATTAAGGAAAATCCTCCGGCAGACAAAAAAAAGCTGTCACAGAAAATATAGCAAACAATATAAATATAGAAGCACATAAAAAGCCAACCAAAGTCCTTAAATCCTTTATAATGACTCTGACAGAAGTAATGATTCTGGCGTGTGAAGACGTGGCTCACTATTCCTGCCAGTTGGACGAGAACAGCTTGTTTGAGATCCTTCACCTAAGATGAGAGAGTGAAACAGGGACAGCATCTGCACAACAATCGAGGCAATGACAGCATGAAAAATACAAGCGAATACAATGGGTCAGTGTTACTTCTCCACAACATGTCTCTGCTTCATCTCTCATGCCGATTGTTTTCATTTTTATTTGCTTTGGCTTCACTGAGTAAACTGACAAATACACAGACAGCGAGAGTGTTGACAAATGTTGACAGGACAGAGCCATCATGTGAATTACAGTAAATGAAATCCATCCAGAGGAGGATTTGAGCTCAGACGTGTTGCACGTATTGGCTGATTCCTCTTCCTCAGAGAAATGATGTGTGGCATTTTCACATGAACAGATGTTTGTTTTCCATTTGCGATGATGCAGCGCAGACATCCAGTTAATTGTCATTTAAGTTGTTCTTCGTCTTGTTCCTCTCGAAAATCTTGATGTGGGGTGATACTGAGTGTAGATATAGTTTTCCACTTTTTGAAAACCAATTCACGCCCATTCATACAGAGAGTTCTCCGTGTCATTCATTCACACACCGTCAGGAGTAGTTTTGGGTTCAATATCATGCCCAAGGACACTTCAGCATGTGGACTTAAGTATCTGAGCATTAAAGCACTTGAATGAACTTAATAGCATCTGAGCCACACCTGCCACAAAGCTGAGACCTGGCTTAAATTCAATATGCTGCTTTGCTTTCGAGAAATGCCCAGAGTGTTACTTAGCAGAGCAGAGCCCACCGAACTCTTTTCTCATTACTACCCAGGCTTATTCCAATGATTTGCTCGACTGAAAATGCTTTTTATCAGTCCAATAAAAAAATGAAATCATATCTTGCAATATCAACATTTCAGCTGGGTATTTGGTCGTCACTCCAATCACTGTTGTAAGAAACCGGTTCATCGTGACTAACGAGCATCTATTTGTTTGCTCCTTTGTGCTTCATAACATCCAAATATATAGATAAATAGATACATAAATAAAACCATGGCTTATCTATTTCAGAATGCCATATCTCTCTCACCTTCTTTTTACGGCAACTGCTTGCTCATTGGTCCCTTATTTCCACTTCCTCCCTTTCCTCCTCTGTCACTCTCTGTCACTTGATACTCAGCTATTTACTTCACGTGACCTGGCATTTATTGTGAACTCTCATAGCTGGTGTTGCATGACATAAAGTCTTAAACAATGCTAAAGCAGATCAGAATCGCTGGACCGTGTTCTATGGACACACTTGTGAAAAATCCCTCTCACTGATCAGCACCACCTGTTCCTGGGGAGGAGGTGAGTGTTTGTGAAACTCGATCATTGACAGAGTTCCACGGAACCTCGAGGCGCTACTGGAAAACACAAGCACAGAGGTGCACGAGCCACCTCCAAAATGCAAAAGCGCAAAACGCAACACATGTTCCAACCGACCTGATTCCAAATACAGCAGTGAATTCTGAACCCGTTGGACAAATATTACAGCTGATCTAAAACGAGAAGTCCCTGCCGGACAAATCAGATTAGAGGAGGGGAGTTGAAGACCATCAATGACTAGGATAACAGAACGTCTGCTTCCCAACAATCAGACTTAAAATGTATTTTGCTTAAAGAGGAAAGGGGAAATATTGGTGGACATAATTTCATTCATAAACTTTTTGGAATTGCCTCGACTTACGAGATGTAGAAGTATTTCTTTCTTGCATGATGTGGTCATTTGGTAGAACTATAAGTGCCAGTGTGAGGGGAGTGAAATTCAAAAACTGGGCGACAACACAACCGCACCCTGAATAAATGAGGCAATAATAACTATTTGCCATCTCTCACAGCAAACTAAAGAGCTGTAACGTGTGAGAGACTTCATTATGCGATGATTAGTTCCCAATATGTCGCCGAACACAAGGGCCAAGGAAACTCTGACATGTCATGGGAACGGGGAGAGAATGGGAAAAGCCTAATGATGTTAAAGATCAAGTGTTGAAATTCAATTACTCAAAAAGCCAGTAAAGTGCAAAGTGCTGGAGACGATGGATTTGGTGCAATTCAGCCTCATAAACTTGCCTGATGTTCGCTGAGTTATAAATTCCAAAGGGAGGTTAACTGTAATAGACTGTGCAAGAAACACTTAGATGAATCTTTGGATGTGAGACAATCCACGAATTACAATCACAACAAAAACACACTGAAATATTATATCAGTCAATTAAAAGGTGCAGTGTGTAAGATTTGGTGACATCAAGTGGTGAGGTTGAATGTTGTATCCATCACCTCACCCTCGACCTTCTGAGCATGCAGGAGAAACTATGGTGGACTTCAATTGTCTGTAAAGCTCAAAAGATGTGATTAGAATGTCCACTCTGGGCTACTGTAAAAACATGGCGGGCTCCATTGAGAGGGCCCGCTCCCCGTGTAAATATAAGATAATTGGCTCATTCAAGGGTAACGGAGGAAAATGACACATTTAGGGGATTATGCGTTCATGAAAACGTCAGAATGTGATCGCTTTGTTATATTTTTGTTAAATGACAAAAATGACTAAGATCGTACACACACTGCACCTTTAACGTTCTGTTATTCTGAAGTGGAAAATCCTCTGACAACAAACCTGTTCAACCCGATGTGAACAGTGGTGGGCAGAGTTCCTGCTGGCCGGGCGCGAGCACCCTGTCATCATGAGCTACCACTCACGCTGCCCAGACACCACACTGCCGTGGAGCACAACGGGGAAACGAGGGATTCAACCAAGCAGAGATGCAGAGCTCTCTCCGTCTGTTCTCCCGCCCGGATCCCGGTCCCTCACCACAGACGCTGCGCAGACATACGGAATTGAACATGTAGCGTCATGTCCACTGCTTCCTGCAGTCAGTCGGCTCGGTGTAAGGAACCCCACCGCAGATTGTGTAACAACTGTCAGAGGGAGACTGAGGGAGATCTCTATTTAGACTAAATTACAGAGCATCACCTCTGCAGTGTGAACTCCCTCCGAGGAGCAGACATGTTGATCTTTGGTCTGTATCTGACAACTTGCGGCAGCTTTATACTTATGTATATTTCTGTAAAGTTGTGTGTATTCTCAGACGTATCGAGTGTCCAGATGGCGTCAGATTGTGCCTCTTTTCTGCAGATGCAGCATCGTGTGTGTGTGTGTTTGATAATTGATAATGGATATGTTCTATTCATTTGTACTTTACATGCACTAATGACTTATCATTGAGGATGGATGAAGTGGCTGGGAATTGAACCCATAACCTTATGCATTTAAAGGGCATGCTCTACCACTCAGTCACATCCACTCCCATATTCTCTCTCCATATACAGTATATCCTTCTGTCTCTCAAGCACACACACACACACACACACACACACACACACACACACACACACACACACACACACACACACACACACACACACACACACACAAGTGAGGAGGACCACACAAAAAGCATAAATACACTGACTGAGTGGGACTTTGACTTCATGATAGCTTCAGTTCATCCCCAGTAGTTATCGATATACTTTAAAAGCAGCTTTCAAATGTTCCCTGAGCTCCTTTCTCGACAGCAACCGAGCGGATAATGTGAATATATTTTTTCACATCCTGTGTAATTTAGTTTTACGGCATCTTTTCCTTGAACCTCCACAGATTTACAAGCAGCTCTCTTTCTGAAAACGTGACCAAGTTTCCCCCGCTGACTGATTCCTGCTCCGTTCATTCATCTGAGAACCGAGCGGCGGCCGACCTGATTGAGAGCAGGTAAGATCATGGAACGAGTTCCGCTCGGCAGCTCGGTGAGTTTGACATAATTTGTAGCTGAGATTAAGATCTGATCTTTGCAGCCGAAGCCGCAGAGCTGTCACGAGAAGAAAACCTCCCACCGAAGAACCTACAATTCAACATCAAGTCTTGGCACGATGATTTAACCTGTGAAGCCACAAATTAGAGACAGAGACTGAGGGAAATTTGAGAGCATCCACGCCAAATGCACGATTTAGTAGAAATGATTGAAAACTCCACCTAGTCCAAAATTACGGCATGACTTCTCTCATCAAATCATTAACGTCTTAAACGGGATGCCCTACGTGTGAAATCACTCTCCGGTCTCTGGTGTTATAAACCTAGATCATTTGCATGAGACTTTATTATTAGAAGAATATTTCATATCAATGTTAAAAGTACTTTACACAAATAATGCAAGACAATACAACTCAAAGCCTGAATCATTTGAATAAGATATGAGCAATAGTTTCAAAATACCACGACGTGTAAAATCAAAGTGAGTTTCCATTGGAGATGGTTTTAATTCAGAATACCAATATTGACAGGGGGCGCTCTTCATCGCCTCCTCTTGGATTTCCATTCCACTTCCTGGTTCAGTTGATGTCAATGTGGCATGAGGGTCTCATCCACTAAACCCTTTGCACATCAGCTGGGGGAGACACTGGACCTGGCCGTGGGGGGAGGGGGCTCTACAGAGCGTTCCAGAGAGGGAATGAAAACAGGTGCTGGAGTAGTGGCCAGTATGAGCAAACAAAGGAAAAAGGCATGACGAATTTGCCTGCTGTTTATGACCTTTAATGCTGAGTCATCATTTCGGAGCAGTTAGATGATGGATTTCAAGCAGCAACCAGGCTTATGATGGTGAATGTGTCGACGGCAGCGGCGTTTTTCAAGGCCAAGTAAAAACATCAAAATCACTTATCCAGATGACAGGCAGAGAGAATGCTTGTAATGTGGTCGCGTCTTTAAGCGCCCGGCAGCAGTGTTTAGTGTAGGTTGTAACACGGAGGCGTTTTGCCGATATCATGTAACAGTGAGGAGGAATCCCGACCAGCCTCATCCTCCACTTCTTCATCCAATAATACGCGCTTTACCCCGAGAGCGATTAAAAGCAATATATGTTTCCTTTGACTGATCGAGTTCCTTTCCAAATTTGACCGAGTCTTGTAGCGGCAGCTGCTGCTGGTTCATTCACAGTGACGAGCACCGGCCAATCCCACCACAGTGTGTCTGCATGCAGACTCTGCGTCCTCCTCACCCCCACTGAGATCAATGTATGTCTCCTGTTAGGAGACCTTGAATAGAAGCATGCTTCCCCGAACGTTGCAGGCGACGTCCTGGTTTGACCTCAGCCGTTGCAGGCGAGCGGCGCAGCCTCAAAGAGCCCGGCATCAACGTAATTACACGTGGTCGGTTTTTAATCCCGCTTTCATCTTTAATTTTACATTTTGGCCACGTGAGATATTTACCCAGGTCAGTTATAATCACATGTGTCGCCGGTGCGGACTTCGGACCCGCACGCACGCCGCCACGCCCCGTATTGCATCCTCCCCCGCAGATGGAGAGAGGATCCGTGTGTCCGGTCGTCATGACGCCCGGACGAGTCCAAACTGCACGACTGTGCGCGAGAGGTTCGTTGTCGTCCTCCCCACGGACGTGCACCCTATCATTTAACCCCACTGCCAAGATCCCCAAGATTATACGTATAAAAAACTGGATATAGCTCTCGTTTTGCATTGCATTCAATAACTCTGAGCGACTGTGTGTTATAGATGCGTTATGGGGCGTTCAGGCAAGATAGGCTTCGTTTTAATGTAGTCATCTGCTGTAAAACTGACATGCGCTGACATGCATGTCTGTCCCTCACACACACACACACACACGCACAGTTTGGAATGGACCTCGAACAGCGCGGCCCTCCGGGTACGATCAAATATGCAGGCGGCTGTCCAACGCGACGTTATAGCAAAACCTCAATTGCCACACCGCCCTGTGTGTTCCTCATTCCATCCGCGGAGTCCCGTCGGAACCAGACTGACAGCTGTGCCGTCGCTCTCCCTGCGACTGTAACCTCAGAATTCCACCATAAATCGGGTCCCCACGTGAAGGAGAAAAACTTCCACCCGGCGCTGATGTAACCCCTCATTACAATTGATGCTTTTCCATGGAATCTGACCAGAATGTTGCGCTGCAGATTCTACAGACTCTGCGTGGAGGGGTAATGATAAGTGTTTCTCCAGGGCGCTTGGCGTAAATGCGAACGCAGTGTACGAGTCTAATTGTTCACGTCGGTGTTCAATCATATCAATTTCTTGCTCACACTGTTTAACGAGATTTTTGTTTACCCATATCCGCACTGTTCCTCGGCACAGTCTGCGCTGACACATTGTGCAAGGATGTTTTGCTTTAACAACAAACTGAGAACAGATTGTACCTATATAGAATGTTGTGTTTTTAAAAAGCTTGAAAATTCTACTTTTTGGCAAGTAAGAATGTCATTGTACAGGGACACATGTTTCCCCATTGTGCATATGACAACAAGCACTTGAAATCTTTAATCTTAGGCATCATGAAATATTTCATATCCTGCATCATTTATATCCACTTGCTACGTAACTGCCGTCTTCTCTGTGTTTACTGACACTACTTTCAACCATCACGAGAAATGTCATGCTGGTATAATAGATGTTTACACCCAGAGACAGTCGGCACATCACTGCCCCCTGATGATGCTGTTTGATGGAACCAGTAGCAGGAACCAGGAATTTCACGCATTATTCACGCAAAAAAAACGGAACGCTAGAAACCATTTGATTGGTCAAGACAGTCCGCGTCGGTGAGCAGCCATAGAGATGGAAAAAGTGGCGGTTTCCCGTTGCTTTCAATTAACCATAAATCCAACAAACAACGGCTCTGACATCCGCACAGTAATACGACTGCTCAGCTTGCCCCGTGTTCCCGGGGTCGCTGAGACACTCTGCCGTGATTCATCCCCATAAATAGACGTATTAAGGGCCAACAATGTCGATCCATCGGCCGCGTGTCTCTCTGATACAGGCCGGCGATTATCAATCCCCGCTGCTTGACCGTTGACACCCCGAGTGACGTCTTGTGTCAGCGGCAGCAACCGGGTGTTGACTGATGTCGTCGGTGACGTGAATTTCTGAGGATGTGAGTCACAGGAGCGAAGGACGTTTGGCTCCGTGCGACAGGCTGTTTTATTACAAAAGGCAGAGTGGAGGGCCGGTCTTTATTCATGTAATGGCTGTGATGAGGAGATTTGTGCATTCAATTGCAGATCTGGCCATGTTGACTCTTTATTCTCTTCAATTGAATGCCAAAGAGGAAAAAAATGATTTTCATGTGCTCTCTTTTTAATAACCATCTGCGTGCTTTGATGTTAAAATGACGTCCGTTCGATTGAGGGACACCAAATTGTCCATTGCATTGTGCTCTCAGGATCCATATGCTTTCACTTGTTCCTCTCTTTGCCCTCACGATGTGAAGCAGTGACGCAAACCAGTCCGTCTGTCCGATCACATCCCGGCATCCTCCTCACCCTTTCCTCTGAACACCCCTTAAAAAAAAACACTTTGAATATTTCATTACTCTTGCACCTAAGGATCCACCCTGTGTGCAGCGGGAGCATTCGCTTTGTGAAGAATGAACTGTGGAAGCAGCGTGGGATCATGCACCAGTGGCTGTGTGTGACACACATGTGACAGGGGCCAGGGATCCAAACACAGCGCTGATGTGCTGGCTAGTGCGCGAGCAATGGAAAACAGCTTACATGCTAAGTGTGTGTGTGTGTGTGTGTGTGTGCGTGTTTGTGTGTGTGTGCACCATTGAGTGAAGAGTGCCAAAGCAGTTGCACTCCTTTACACTATGTTCTATCTACTCCTTCCAGAAGTCTCTGGCAACGTCTGCCTGTCTGTCTGTCTGTCTGTCTGTCTGTCTGTCTGCCTGCCTGTCTCCTTGTGGAATGCACAGTACTTGATGGGTGAATAAATGAGGTAGGACTCACGGCCTCTGTGATATTTGAAGGGAAACATCTCAAATCAGCGTCAACGCAGGGAACAGCATAGTGTTGCTCTTGCGATCATACAACCGTTTACGTGAGGCACGTCGGGCCATTCTTCAACTAATCTGCGACAATTGCCGCGCACAGTCGGACACGCGTTCCTGTTGGTCGACGCCGGCACGTCCCCGCTCGGCTTGTGATCACTCACATGATGTGTGCAAGTCAAGCTGATAGGGGGCATTAGGCTCGTGTGAATAGGACTCATGCCAGTACATACTGTATATAGTAGTATGGACGAGGGCTGAGTCCAGTGGCAGTGTTGGGGTGACAAACAAACAGGCCACTCCAGATCAGACAGGTCTAGAATTTAGACACTGATCTGTGGCAGCTCATCTGTCCGTCCGCCGCTCGAGTGACAATCAAGTTACAGGCAGCAGCAGACTGAGAGGACGGACATGGAAGTGGCACAGAGGCACTTTGTTGGCACGTCCCACCGACAGCAGATCACCGGCAGCGGCGGAGTGCAGAGCGTGATAAACCCAGCGTGCCGCGATGTGTTCCTTGAGCCTTTCGCTTGCGTGATTTTCACAAGATCACATATTGTTTGACTCAGGATTCACAAACCACAACTGAATACTATTTCAATCTAAACGTGGACCTGTCAAGCGAGCATCCATGCAAACTGCGCCAATGACCCCAAGACAACAGCATATTTTGCGAAGCAGCGCACATGTGGCGTTTCTTTCAAAAACATGCAAACAACACGCCCCGGCCCCTTCAAAGCACTGTTTGTTACTGTTCCTGGGTCCAGATTTCACAGTTTGATATTAAGGCCATGTGTTTGTTACCACGGCTGAAACATCAAAACAGTTTAATAAAGCTGCTAGCTGATTGGTAACATCAGGTCTGCAGGATCACGACTGGCAGGGATGCATCTAGAGCAGGTCAAGGCGGCACTGGCCCCCGCTGAATTCTTTGGTAGAATAGTTTTCTTGCGATGTTCATGCAGAAAGATGCCTGTCAATACTTGGTTTTAGGATCGTCATGACGACAGCAACTAATCGGTGTCCCTCTGGTAACATGGATCATATCCCATTGTTCCGCACATTTCCTCTACGTTACTTTATAATGAAAATCTCTCAATGTGTACTGTTGTTTTTTTTTTTAGCAGAGCCCGAATACTCAGTCCTACTGAAGGCTTTCCTTATACTATTTTTTTTTTCATATTCTTCCGTTTGGTTTAATCAAATCAAAGAGCCACGTCAAAATTGGACCCCAGCTTCATTTGATATCCTTTCATTCATTTGTTAAATCACATGGCGCTAAATATGAGCAGTCAGGCACATGAAAATGGACTCTTAATTATGCGTAATTACCTGTCATTAACACCGAGGCTTTTATAATGAAGGCACTTTAAGAGGAAATGTTCCTCTTGTCTCTTTCATCCTGAAATGTGAGGTCAACACTCGCATGTCAGGTGCTCCCATCTGTACGTTCATACCCCATGAATCACCGCTCTCGTGACCACAACACAGTGGAACCTCTGAAACCCAAACCCCCCCAGATGTCGAACGACGACTTTTTCAACACAATTTAGTCCACACAGTGCCATTTTTACTTGAACTGGAACCCATGAGTCACGCAGCGTCACATGTTCACGCGCAGCTACAACACAAAGAACAAAAGACGGGGGCCTCCTTCCTTTACTCAGCACCGACCTGCCTGTCTGTGTGACGACCTCAGCTCAGGATGCCGGCCATGACACAGTAATCAGACCCCCCGCCGCCGCCCTCCACTCCCCACATGGCGGCGTGCTGCTTGTGGCGGTGTGGTCTAATGCAGAGACGATGCACCGCAGCTCACAGACACATACGGGGTTATGTCAGCTGAACTGTGAGGAGGTGAATGTGGGAGCAAGCTGCTTCCTCTTGGCAGACGGGCCGCCACATCAATCCTCCTGACTTTATGGGCTGAGGGAGAAGAGGAATTCTCCATCAGCTCTGGCTCACGTTGTACTGGCAGCGGAGCGCTGATGTGTTCTCTGAGCAGCGGTGTATTCGTGATGTTAACACCTGGAACGAGGGTGAGCGCTTCCTTCAAAGGAAATTGACATACTTCTGATCATGAGGATGATAAAGTAACTGTCTGGTCCATGGGAGATGGAGGTTTATAGTATTTTCATGGTAATGTAGTTTTTTTTGTTGTTGTTTTTTTTTAAAGATATTTCGTTCGCTGCTTATTTCTTTATACGGGATTGAACATTTCAGTTACATGTACTCAACCTTGCACCCAACACAGCAACACTAGAATTGTGTTGACTGGTCAAAGCTTCAATGAAAATTAGCACAGTAGTGAAATGTGTTTTTGCTGTTAATTGAATTCACATTTAAATGAGAATCCATTATTTTTGGCCCATGATGTCATTATGTGAGGAGCATGGGAGCATGTTGCCAAAGTATTTGGAAATATATGGATTTATGAAAATATAAAGCAGCAACATTCAGCGTTTAATTTCACTCACATGCAAAATGTTGTATACGATTTATTTTGCATTGAAGAGAACAGGTTGTGGGTTTAACATGAGGGCAGATTATATGATAATCCTGGGTCTGAATAATCTCCACAGTTGCAATCTTAAAAAAAATTAAATGAAGATGGACTATTTGACCGTCCAGGTGTTTATGATTCACATCTTCATGCAGTGCATTTCGATTGACATAAGTGTCATTCTTCATTTTATGAATTCCAGCATTCATAAAATGTAACTCATCCCCACACCGATGACGTCTCGTCTGTCTCAGAGGTTTTTCCGTCAGAGCGGCCATTTTGATTCGTCATAGAAGGAAAATGGACACATGGTCCCGGCTCTTCCATCTGGTTTGGTCAGTGAGTTGTTCTCTGTGACACCGAGCCAGAATCCACAGCACCAGGACCCTGAACCAGCACATGAGTCACGAGTAGTGTGAGACTACCCTGTATTTCTGACGAGTCAGAATGTTCTATTCAAGAGGCTGACGCGGCGTCTTTTCGCCAATTACTTATCTTCTCGGTTAAAAGAGAGGGAGTTCATCCAAACCGCTTATTGTGCACCCTCGCGGCCCCCTGAATTTTAAATATTGAAAACACTTTTCACTTTGAAGGAAGCGTGTGCTTCCAATTTTTTGTTCTGCCAGTTTGTGCGATTGAGGTTGTCACAATAAAATATGTCGCAGTTCAATACAATTTGATTAACTAACACTGCATAGACTTAAGATGAGTCAACAACTCTCAAATGATATGAACGTTAGAATCCGTTGCATGAGAACAGTTGTACACATCAAGTCTTTCCCTCAATTCCAAATTGTCATTTCTGAAAAAAAATCTGTTTACACTCACTTGCATGTACAAATTGTTATTTTCTTACCCCTGAATGAGCCTATTATGATTACATTCGGCTGCAACATGCAACCTCACCACTAGACTTCACTAAATCCTACACACACAGTATCTTCTAAGTACTTGACGTAAGGATATGTTGCCTCAACACAAATCAACATGTCGAACCCAAATATGAGGAGAATGTGTCTCCTTTAAAGAATGTCCCATAATGGTTCAGAGCAGCTTCCAGTGAGGAAAACAAAAGGTTCCCAGCCCCCACAGAAAACTTCAGGAGGAGAGACAATAATATTGCTATATCTCTCAACTCATTGGTAAAAGGAAATTGCATCTTTAAAGTTTGTGGCTGATTTGGAACAAGAAAACCCGATGGAGCCTTCGCATGATCCCAGCCTACTATCATCAGTGATAGTTCATTCCCCTTTAATCGCTGGAGTGTTACAGCCTGACTCATAGGCTGCAACAAAGTAGGGATATGCACCTTTAGCTGAACCAAAATTAACAACGTTATTGTATTTTAGAGCAGATTAACACAATGACAGAAAGGTAAAGTAAAACAGAGCAGCATGGTGTGCACCGACCCAGTAACACCTGGGGCCGGCAGCTCCTCGCCAGGTGGACTTAAGTAGACTGGAAAGCAGCCAGGTGTTTCCAGTTGCCCTGATTGCTGTGATCAGCTCCACCTTTGTAGCACAGGACACCGAAACACAAGGCCCTCCACCTTAACAATGCTAATAGTTTAGAATAAAGATAAAGAGATACTGATTAGTCAGCATATATCCATACATCCTGTAGGAAATAATTTAAAAAAAAGAAGCTATCAAGGCAACAGAAATATTGGATGGATAATGACAAAGGGAGTAATTTAGGTGCCAATAAGAGTAATAGTAATACTGAAAAAAACCTATAGTAAATTCCAAAAATACAATGTGCAGTAGTGGACATTCGGTGTTTACAGAGGTTCACTGATTATGCAATCTCTAGCAGGTCCGATACTCCCTGGTAAAGTTCAGTTACCGGAGCTGAGGTATTGTTAATGGCTCTGATTTCACTTTCTATTGTGTTCCTTTAAAAAAAAAGTACCATTCACATCTTTAAAAGAATGTGTCATGGCCAACAACCACACCTACCTCCCCTCTGACATAAATCCTCTGTCCCTTTCTGGCTCACAGGCTTCCTGAATAGTTATATAACATTTAACCCCAAGACACGCGTGAGTCCTAACTTACATTTGGAATTATTTTTAATCTATTGCTCAGATTGTTAAGTAATCAAATGCAAACATTTGTTGGTGGTGGTAAACTGAATCCCATACTAAAAGTGATGCAGGTCACTTGAGTCATATGAGCCAGTGTTGTTGGATACCAGTCGGATACCAGTCTGTGTTGGACACTATAGTTGGACACTAGTCGATGTTGGATACTGGTTGGATATTAGTCTGTGTTGGACATTAGCTGATGTTGGATACTAGTTGGATACCAGTTGGATACTAGTCTAATGTATTGTAAGTTGATGTAGTTACACAAAACTTTGTGTGTCTGTGTGTGTGTGCCTGTGTGTGTGTGTGTGTGTGTGTGTGTGTGTGTGTGTGTGTGTGTGTGTGTGTGTGTGTGTGTGTGTGGTAACTGGGGGGATAATAACACTCTCCTGATGTCTCTGCCCACATGCCTGACGTTCCTCCACTGATTACTGTGTCCTCCTCATTGATGAAAAAGCTTGCACACTCACTCTGCTATTAGCAATACACCTCAATAAGAACGTCACCCCGTGTATTTGCATTTATTTATTGGTCACTCGAGTGGGGACACCAAAAATATTAACATGACGTTGACATAATTTCTCATTCCACATAATTGATTAAAAGAAAAGTGGAAGCACTTGAAGAAATGGAAAACGTTGTCTTATGTTGTTTGATCCCATGTCGACCGTGTCAAAGCAGATGCTGTTTCTCTGAACACAGCTGCCTGCTGCAGCTGCAAATGAGTGAGTAAACAAAAAAGTGAGCTGAAAGACGACAAAGCTGTTTTGAGACATGCAATGAGCTGCAAACATTTTCCTGAATTGGAGCCGAGTATGTAAACACCAATGTCTGAGTCAGTTTCCCTCGACATACTCCCGAGTAAAATGTCATGAGATGTCCATAAGAACGTGAGAAAACCCTTTGTGGGTATCTTGACGATATCATTTGAACACATTATGGTCACAAAAACTAGCGATTATAATATACAAATCGTTGATTTTAACTTAGAAAGACCAGATCTGAGGGCTTTTGGTGATGAACGCAGAGGCTGGTGTTGATGTGCTGCAAACAAAAATAGGGTTTTCATATCCTGCCTCGTGTCTGCTCGACCAGGCTCCTGAATTGGACCATGACTCTCTGTTTGACACTTTTAGTGTGAATGTATAATTCGAGGAACATTATGACCCACTAAATCTTCCCGGCGCTAATCTCATTATCACCAGTGGGAAGATTGAGGATCACTTGGCGGTGGAATATAGAGCCAATAGCTGGTGGAGTGAAAGAACCTGCGAGCACAGTGATGACATGATCGGTCTAATATGACATGTTTACAAAGAGCCTGTCGGGGCCAAGCCTGTTAAAACATGAAGTGTGCTCTCAAAGCCAACGCCGACCCTGGCCCCTCCATCAGGGACACATCTGAGCATGACTCGGCCAATGGCACCGCACATTTCTGAGACCTGGTGAGAATTTGGAGACGATTGTGATACGAAGTCATGCGGAGACAATGTCACATGATATGCTATGTTTCGTCCGTTGTGGCGGCGATCGCAGTAACAACGCAATCGCAACGATGCCAGATGTGTTGTTTTTTTCCGTTCCACATACGAGTCGCGCTTCATCAAACTCCAAACAGCTCATTGTGCTGCAGCGGCTCGGAAGCATTGCCCTGTTTTATCCTCAGACCGTGGTGAGAGACCTTCCATTAAACTTGGCCTCAGGTTGCGCACTGTCATCACAGCTGGCAGCCAAGAATATCGGACCAGTATTGATTTTCTTTCCACTTCCTGATGGCTGCTCCTCTGCAGGTTTGAACTCAGTCTGACACTGGGAGTTTTTCTCATTATAAATGAAATAATAGCCTGAAGTGAGATGGTTATCTCATCTGACACTTAGGTAACTATCGAGTGAAGCCTGTAAAGGCTGACATTGAACACCACCTCCAGGCTCTGGGCAACAAGGTGTATCACGAGTGTGACTAAATAAATAAACAAACAAAAGTCCCCTTGCCCATTCCACCTCAAGAAAATAGGTCAAGCTAAGATAAGCAAATGTTTACCAGAACCGGCCGTGAGTTTACCCATACAGGAAGTAGAATGTGACTGAGTGACCATAGGTTTATAACTCATCCTGATAGTCACAGGCACTGTGTTGTAGAGTCATGTTTCCCACAGACAATGTCTCTTTCCACTTATATGTTATTTACTGAACTCCTGATGAGTCTGTTTCAACCATCAATCACCAGGTTCGAAGAGCAGGAAAAGGGGCAAGCAGGCAAATGTAATCAGTTCATTTGTCCATTATCTTTATATGAAAGAACTACAATATCAACACTGCATCCTTACATCATGCCATGAACTACCTAAACTTACTATTTACTTATTTACATGGCCAGTGTCATATCCAGTAACATGGAGGTGATCGGTTAATCAGCCTTTTCTGTATCTCACCATGAAGGGACGATAAAGATACTCTGACGTTGCTTTTGGAAATTGACATGCCATTCTGAAATAGTCCATAGTTTAGTACATTCACCATCTCAAGTTTAATGCTAGAATGCACACTTTGGCCAATTGGCAGTGAAAACTCCATTTCACTGAGAGCTTGCTGAGCACTGAAAGCCTTTGGTCATACCTTCCTAGTGCATAGATTTTGTCTGGAGGAGATAATGGTGCAAGATGAAAGTTCAGGGAATCAAAGCTGTTCATCCTGTGGGGATCCGGATTTTGGGAATCTTTCAAACATCCTGTAATCGCAGATGAACATGGCCGATCGGTGAATTCCCGGCATGGAGCCAGTTGCACTCACTCATTCACAAACCTGCAGTGTGGAGTGCGTACTATCCCACATCATTCAGAAACATGAAATTCAGAAAAAAATGCCAAAAGCACCTCATTTTCCTCACGAGATTCCACCACCTCACGAAACCCCATCCTTTGCCGCAGCCTCGGCCTGCTCACTGTTTCTGCGCCAGCACAGACAACAGATGTGCACACACTCACAGATGTTTGGTCAACAACTTCCCGTTTGTTTGGCAGTCCGCTTTGCGCTCTTCACACTAACCCGCTCTCACAGGGGAACCTTCTCTCTAGCTGCCACGTGCTGTGTAATTAAGGCGGGGGACGCTTTCAGCCCGCCGCGCTGGATGCCTCTGAAACAGTTACGGCGTGCGAAGGCGCACATTAGCGTCCCACACCTCGCGACGGCGGCGCACACGCACTCGCATCCGGTTTACGGTCAACCGCTGCAGCCTGCTCGGCCCGCATCCTGTCGCCCGCTCCGCGCCACAGGCGGCGTGGAAACGCGCTGTCAGTGTTCCACAGAGCATTCGCCCAGACTCTGATGTGCAGGTCCACAAGGAGCAATGTGTTCACCCCACACCTAAATACAGAGAGCCCACTGTTTCTGTTAGACCACAATGTTAGTTTGTCGGTGAGCACGTGTTTGCTCTGGCGTGTGTGTGTGTGTGTGTGTGTGTGTGTGTGTGTGTGTGTGTGTGTGTGTGTGTGTGT
>JAFBJT010018293.1:0-18595 GCA_016785325.1 Chascanopsetta lugubris | reverse complement strand
CCCACACGCACCTGCTTCTCTGTCTCAGCGTGTGTGTGTGTGTGTGTGTGTGTGTGTGTGTGTGTGTGTGTGTGTGTGTGTGTGTGTTGCGAAAAGACTTTTCCATACATCGCAACGTGGAGCGCGTGATATATTCACTTGGTGTGTTTAAGCAGCCACAGGCTAAACATGCTGTGGTGCTTGGCAGTGAATGTTTCCTCTACAGTAAATGTAGAACCCCAGGATGGAGCCCGTGGCTCAGGGCGAACCTCCGAACCCCCCCGCACCCCCACACCCCCACCCGCACCCCCACTCCCCACCATCCCATCTGCCTTTAAAGAACTCAGGTCACAGCTGTGCTTCAAAGGGTGACTTGCTGTGCCGGGTCGAAAACGAATATGCTCTCATTCACAAACACGTTTGTGTCTCAGAGTCCTGCTGATCGATTGTGTGTATGGGCGGTGAAAGATTTCCCCCCAGTCACTTCCAAGTGTTCACAGCAGGGGTGGGAGGAAATGTTGGTAGAAAGTATCAATTTAAAACGATGTCTTAAGAGGTCACATCCACCTGTGCGATTCTAGCCGCAGATAGGAGCGTGTATGTACCACCACTGACCCGAAGAGGCCATTGTCACTTACCCCTTCAAAGCTGTTGTGTAAGTGAGCTCAAATGAGTATCATCAAACCGTCTGTATGACATCACCAACAACCTGATGCACTCTTTTTCTCCTTTTAGTACATTTTTATCTTATATCTACATCTGTATCTCATTGTATTTGTTACGTCTGGCTGCTGTGGCTCCGGGTTCCTTCAGAGTTGCTCTAAGAAGTTATCTATATGCGAGATTAACCAAACAGGGCTTAACTGACAATTCACTGATGTGAGTTTAACTTCGTACGGTGTTATTTAAGAAAGCAGATGTGATGTTGCCGCAGCGGTTTCCACTTTATCCAAAAGATAAAGACGGTTAATAATTCACTGTGCTAAACAACTGCTTCTCCGACGGAGAATGTGATGACAGTCACATGATCATATTTCATAACAGCTTTTAGCAGCACCATCTGATTCCTCTGTCCTCCTGCTGGATGTGGGACGCGGTATTGTCTTGTTTTGTTTTCCTTGGCCGGGCCCGACGGTTAGAGCGGCTTTTCAGCAGCTGTCCTCGTGTCCCCGTGTGCCTCACTCTGATTTTGTCACAGCGGATTCGGTTTCTTCCAGCACAGCCGTGCAGGAAACTACCGGCGGTGAGAGTCTCAGACCCGAGGTTTTTCACCGACACCCTCTGACATCCGCGGCTCTGTGGAGCGTCGGCAAATGGCCGTGAGAGCGACAGCCCGTACATTCCCTACCTGCGTTACACGATGTGCGGCACGTCCTGTCATTTCGTGATGAGAGGCACATGCAGGCGTCCAGACTGGAAACCAGCGTGGGTCCCAGTGGCCGTGCGAGGTTCCTGGACGTTGTGTTACGAGGGGGGAGGAAGAAGGGTTCCGTATATCAGCCCTGAAATGTCAAAACAATCTGTACGAAAATATACAAACTATTGACCCTGGAGAAAGCAAAAAATGATGTGCTCATTGAAATTATTCAAAACGGCTGTGATTAAACATGATCTTTTAGATGCCGGGGCGAGTACGTAAATATTTTCATTTTCATCGGACGCCAATGTGAATTACTTACGGTAATTTATGACCTGAGTGATGGTACTGTACGACCAGTCCCAGTCACCTCACGACAAACATCTGGGAAGTGTTTCTGCAGCCTCAGCATCTTGTTTTGCTTTGGCCCGCTGGAGCAGTGCAGATGCCAGCGCCGTGTTTATAACTGTTGTATTTGGTCAAAAGAGGGAAACATTTGTGTCTTGGTAGCTTGGATACAGCAACATCTCATCAATGCATCAAATACAAAACATGCAGGGTCGCACCAAAACTGTGCTTTCGGTGAGTACAATGAGAATCGGAGAGACAATGAGCATGACGAATACTGTAATATGGATACATTCCAAACAAAGGGTGTGGCCCATAGTCTCTACAAACTAGTCGAGGGGCCACATTTGACCAGCTGAGGTTTCAAGGGTTAACTGTCAACAACAACAGCAATTTTGAATGTTTCCCTTTGTTTTAGTACAAAAGGCAGAAGTACAATCTGATGCAAATACAAAATTTAAAAATTTAAAAAAAAACTGATTCATACATTTAAATGTCTCCTCAATGTCTCTCAACACTTGGCAAAATCATCCCTCGGGCCGGATCGCACCCCCTGGTGGGCCTCCTCCGGCCCGCGGGCCCCATGTTTGACACCCCTGTCTCTACAACATGGCACTTAGGCCAGTGAGTTACTGCTGAAAGGGTGTGTTTTTAAATGTAGAGCAGGGAGCGGGTGTGAATTAGTGGGCAAGCATGCCTCACAGATGGGATCATATCAAACCAGCACACAGACTCATCTGGTTCCCATGTCTGCTGGAGAGCCAGGAACCAAACAAGCGCAAGTTTGTAAGAGAGCACAGTGACTTTGAACTGTCTCCATCACGTCGTGCATGTTGAAATATTCGTTTTTGCTTATTGCCATTTTTGCATGTTTCCCGCTCCACATCAGGAGGAGAGAACAGCTGAGAAATGACCAAATGAGCCGGAACTCTTACGTAACATCAGACCGAGTCTGACAATGATTGAGACGCCGAGCGAGCCTATAATTTTATAGACGGTGTTTATTTACCGGGTAACTGTCGCTAATTCCTCCCATCGCAGAAGTCGCCATTCTCTGAAGTTCTTGGCGTCTCTCAATCTTTGTTTATTATCTGACCTGGGAGCAGATGAAGGGGAGGGAGGAGGGGAGGGGAGGAGATTGACAGGAAACAATTACAGCTTTCACAAGAGTTAGA
This sequence comes from Chascanopsetta lugubris, assembly GCA_016785325.1. NCBI lineage: Eukaryota > Metazoa > Chordata > Actinopteri > Pleuronectiformes > Bothidae > Chascanopsetta > Chascanopsetta lugubris. The sequence goes on along the minus strand of JAFBJT010018293.1, from coordinate 15,736 downwards.
TATTGCTGTAACTTTATAGTGGCAGTTTTTCAGGCAGTTTTCTACACTCCAGCATTCTGCTCCTCGAGATGTTTGTGCACAGTGAAACAAATAATTTAGCGTTTGGGCTCCGTGTATAATCCCAAACTGTTTTTGACCGTGGCAGGATGTTGCTTGGCAACCTCTGGGTATAGATCTGCACGTTGTAGAAAATAAACATATTAAGCGTATACAGGAGTATAACCTGTGGAGTGATTACATTTTGGTGATTGGATCAGTGGGTAGATGTCCCCGAGAATAGTTTCAAGGAGTTATTAGATTTATGGAAGTAGCTGCAGTAAGTATGGACTCACAGAAGTGTGTAAGAGAGAGAGAGAGAGAGAGAGAGAGAGAGAGAGAGAGAGAGAGAACTGGATTGCACAACATTCTTTGACACAAAAAGGCAGCTGAAGGAAAGAGTTATGTCTGTGTGGCTGGTAAAAGCTTTATGGACGATAACTATTCAATCTGACTCAAAATAGACATTTTTAATGTTCTCATGTGAACTGTGAAAATAGAGGATTAGTCTTGTCTAGTGCTGGTCTGTATTTTTTAGAGAATTCCAATTTACATAAATTGATACTATCTTTTATAAACGAAACAAGTTTTGGAGAATCCAAATGAGCATTTGTTTTTGTTTTTTTGTGCATCTGGCATCCTGTCAACACAATGCCATGCTGGGTCCCTGGTGTATGCATAGGTTACATATTGTTCCCACTGAACACTGGAATTGAACTACTGGGCCCAGCTGGGGTGAGTTACATGAGCAGCTCACAGACTGAGCAGTAAGTTACAGAATTTAGGTTCAGATGAGAGTCGTGGACATGAAGACTGACCAATGCAAAACAGGTTTCCTATTTAATGATATGACTGTTTTAAAAGTGAAGTGAAAAGCGAGTGCCTGGATCGTATGGATGAACAGTGGAGAGGCGATGTAAAGTGACGAGTGAGCAGATTCTTTGGATATTATTGTTATTCCCCCGTCGTGAAACTGGGTCAGTCCATTGTCGTGGCTGCGAATCCCACCTGACACAAACTCAATAAACATTTACAAGCCACCTGTCAGGTCTGCACAGGTTAGGTAACAGGTGAGGTCATGTTGGTTGCAATGTCAAGTGCCTTTTAATCATCAAGTTGTTTTTGAACCATCAACCACTAGTGGGCAGCATACATACCTTAGCGTAACAGATTTTGAGCGATTGCTTTGTCGGAAATGCAGGAGCAGGTGGAGAAAGGTCAGCGAAAAAAATAACCATTTATGCAGGATGACATAACTTTAGAGGCTGAAACTAATTCTCACAATCCGTGGTCACATGACTGATCTATTGGCAATGCTAAATCACTTCTCTTGCTTCCAAGTGCACAAATGCCTTGCTCATGAGCTTCAGCATGATTTCCAAGTCACAGACAAAAGTCATTGATGTCGGCTTCATCATGATTTCCAAGTCACAGACAAAAGTCATTGATGTCGGCAGCTATCAATCACTTTGTCAAGTCTTCGGGAATGCGTTTGGAGAGGTTGAGTGAAATCAGGTCACAGTCTGTGACAACACCAGGCAATTCTGGCCAATCAGAGCGCAGGATGGGCCCCAATCGAGACATAGAAACTCACAGCGGCTGCGAGAGTTCTGGCGGCTCAGCTCTCCAACAAGTTTGGAAACTTCGAAATTGACTTAACAATCCACCAGGAGATCCAAGCTGATGCACTCCGAGAGGTCAGCTGAGTTTGACTCGATTGTTGCATCGCACTTTCGCAGGAGAACATTGAGTCTCCCTGCATTGGCTTCTGTCTTCCACATCACCGCCAGCACATGTGAGCATCATTTCCTGCAAATGATGTGCATGGGACTCTCCCACACAGGCGAGGCAGACGCAGCCAGTAGCTAAATGAAAAATCAACACAAAAAGCAAATAAACCATTGTGGACATTTGCATTGCTGGTGTCAAAATGATGGGATTTAATGTATTTCATGTTCTATGATGTAAGAGTGAAGGGTCAACGACCTGTCTAATAGTAAGTATCAACATCTGGCCTCAAGTAATAATTAGAAGTGGGACTTGTAATAAATCATGTAAGTAATGGAGCATTCCTGCAGCATCATTTTGTCCGATTGCAAGCAGACAGCATTTCCTTTCATGGCAGTGAACGCCTTTTTGGGGGGGGTTTTCTTTCAAAAATCATCCGTGCCTTTATTTTCAGGCTCATTAGTCTGAATAATCTATGAAAGCTGTCTATTGATCTCTGTAGCAACGTGTTGACTCACACAAGCCACTGAGCCGACAGAACAATGCCATGCATCACATGCATAGGGCGAGAGAGATAACGTGTTTATGTGCGTATGGGAGAGAGAGAGAGAGGGAGCATCAAAGAGAATTCTCGCTGCATGCAGACAGTGATTTACTGCGCTGCTGACCTCTAGATATGAATGTGTGTGTACTCGTGCGTGTGACCTTGTGTTTCCAAGCAGTGGAGAGGCGAAACGATGGTTGACGTCAAGCGTCTGACCTTGAGTCTTGGTGTGTTTACCGCCGCCTGAAGTGTCTGATCGTACTTTCAGCTCCGATACGCGACGCACGGCCATAAGCATCCAATTACCGCCACGGCTTTTGTTTATCTGGGGATTAGTAGAAGAGAGAGTCCTTACATTCCCACTCAAACTCTGATGTGTTGCAATATTGATGTGTGGCTGGGTGCTGAGGAAGCCAGGGAACGTTTGGAGACTCTAACAACCTGCATCTCTGACCTTTTTTTTCAGGGATAGAGCTGACAATGATCATCTGATTTCAAAATAAAAGCATATTAGATCAAAATAAAAGCACATTTTAGTATCAAAAATAATAAGTGAGGTATTTAACCCAAGTCTCTAGCTGAGTTACATGATGATTTTGTGTCACACTGTTGCTCACATCAAAAGGAGAGAGCGGAGACACTTGAGTGAGACACAGGTTCATAAAGTAGGTCAAAGTTGATGTTGAAATTCTATAGATGTCCACAGATTCAACACACTGTCCATTTTTGAGGCTGCAGATCACAGATGACCGATTTCGAGACTTAGAATCGCGAGAGTCCAAATCTGAGTTGCACGTCTTCAACATCTGCTTGTGCACTTTGTAAGATGGGGAAATGGAGAGTCTGTGTCATTGCACACCAAACATCAGAACCATTTATGCAAAGTGCTGTAACATAAGAAGTGATTTACATTCTTATCGAGTGAAAAATCTTGTGAGCAATTCAACATGTTGAGAGGAACTGTGGGACGGGGGGGTGGGACGGGGGGGGGGGGGTGGGGGGGGGGCACTCGAACCAAATAACTGATGATTTTCCATTTGAGCCATCCCCATGAGGTTATTCTCGTGTTCTCTTCATACATTTGATAGATACCTTTATAAAAACTTTTTCAAAGCAGATAAATGTCAATTGTCAATGCTGTCAATGCAGTTCATCCACACTCATAGCATTACCTCATGATCCTCTGATGAGGCGACAACGATGAGCTAGTTCATATCCAACAGATGGTTGTTGGATGACAGCAAAGACAATATTTTTCTTTTTTTGTAAAAAAAAAAAGACGTTCATGCGGAACGACAATGAGGCACGACTTCTGCTTCAGGACACATCAGTCTACAAGTAAATGCCATTGTTGTTGTTGTTATTGGTATTGCTGTGTTAGCGCATAAGGGTGAAGGATTGAGATCTCATCACTCCGTGACCCGGATTCAAAAAGTAGTGTGTTCCGACCCCGTATTCGCCAGCCCCACTTGGATTAAACGCCGGTACAGTACAACACTTTGGCTGATTCCCCTACATACGTCTTCTTAAGAAAATACAGTTGGGTTTGGCCCGTGTGTACAGTGCAGTGAAGGTTAGCCGTACGCTGTGCAGCTCATTGCGTCTCTGGAGGCTCTTAAAAGGAGGTTTGGGGTTTGCCGTGGCAGTTTCCGGTCTTCAGAAAGCGGTTTTACTGAATCCATAGAGAGCTGAAATTCTAGATTCTGAACCCAACGGCCCTTCTAATTTTATACTTTTTTTTTTGCGCCAGCATGCTCTGAAATGTATCGCTGGCACAATCCTGGCTTTGCGATAAACACTGTAATTCCTGCATGGCTTCAGTCTTGGCCTTTTTTATGAGTCATTGTTCAGTTTCTGGAATCGGTCGACAAACCGATGTCAGTTTGGCTCAGGGTCCAGACGATCCTTGGATCGTATGAGACAGCACATATAAAACACATAAAATACATTGCATTATCATCCTGTCTTTCCTTTCCTCAATTTTTTCCCCCCATTTTTGCTTCTATGTACTTCCACCCGACCTTTCTCTGTCTGGCATGGATTTCATCAGTGGTCCATCAGGAAGTCAGGACTCGTGTTTGCTGTGTCTTCGTCTCCAGGGCCTGATGAGTCACACGCTCAGACTGGATACACTGACACAAATGAGACGTGGGTATAACTGCCGCTGAGACTTCACCAGTGAGTCAGAAGTGATTCCTACTTCACGCTCCACACACACCCCAGACTAAACACACACACACACACACACCCACACAAACGTTTGTGTAACTACACACGTAAAGAGTTTGAGGAATCCTGGGAAAGTCTCTCTTCCTGTTGACTGAGTTTGTACACAGAGGGATTCCTGTGTCTCCGGTGGCTGGGAATGAAACCAGGGTGTGCAGAGTAAGACACAGCTGGATGTTTCTATACTGTGAAATGTAAAGTGACGTTATGTTGTGGATTTGGATCTAACAACCTAACTCCCCTCACATTTACATTTCCTATATTTATCACTCAAACTCAAAACATGTTTAGTCTATCCATTCTGGGCCACTGCAGAAACATGGTGCATCCCCATAGAGACGACTGACTCCTGGTGCAAATGTACACGGTTCATTCATTCTAGCAAGAATCTTTTCATTCAGGTGATTCTCCTTACGTCTCCATTTCTGACAATACAGATGGATATCGAAATCTTTCACACTGGACCGTTAACATTCATCAAATGACACGCTGGGCTTCCGTGAGACTGTTGGTATGTCTATAGTGCGCAACATGGTTCAGCTTCTGTGCGACTATGACTGTGAACTGAAGTTAGGGTATGTTAACGCTCCCTGACTCACTGTGCAAGACACAATTAAATTCCCTGGGGTTGATTCGAACTAAATCAAATAAGGAAATTAAATTTAGCGCCTCATTTAGCCGAGGAATCACAATTCAAAAAAGGGCCTCAGTAACTGGAGCAGTGCAGGGTAAATTATGCACATCTATTGGGCAATTGGTTTTTAGATTAGCATGATTTGTCTGGCAGGGTCTGCTCACATAGACTCTACCTCACATAACGGATCTATTGATTCTATATCACAACCCCTGGGCACTTAGGTCATCCATTCCCGAAGAGTTCCAAGCTTTCACTTTTGTCCTTGTCCATTGTCTCGTTGCAAGTCCTGTCACATCATTGTGTTTGTTTGTTTGTTTGCTTGCTTGTTGCTCTGCCTTTGGCCTGCATTAAACTACTTGGAATTGGGATCGGGCCGAGAGAGAAGCCAATCCAACACTTGGAATGGATCCAAGTTCATTTACTGATTTATGTTGAAATAATTGATGGAGCTGGATAAGAAATAAGAACAGGTGTATTAAGGTAACTGATACTTATGTGAGTGGGAGATTTGGCCAAGATTGATTAAATTAAAAATGTACCGTCTGGCCTCGGCAGAGGAATGTGCTGTATTGACTCCCACTCTAGTTTTAAATCTCTTATGTTGTTTTTACTTCATTACTTCTTGTGATTCATTATGAATCATTATGATTTTTGAATTTGATATTTAAAGCTTCTCTCTGCATTTATAGGTGCAGTCTTCATGGATTATTGGCCATTTAGACACCCAGTTAAACCTGGTTACAGGCATAGTTTACGAGTATCTGAAACACCTCTGCATGCTCGGTATACTTGTTTGTATTACTAATGTAAGTTATGCATCAAGGCCTGTGGCAGAAACTGTGAACAAATCAACTCAACAGGGCACTTTGGGTCTGATTCACTCCTAATCCGATTATCTGCTTGTGGTAATCCGAGTAAAAGAAATTTAACGTGGACAAACATTTTCCATTCAACACATTTTCCATTTTTACAGACAGTTTCCTGTGAAAAACAAAAAAATGTTTCTTAAAATTATATTATTTTCAAAATACTCTATCTCCGTGTTTTACGCCATCAGTCATTTTCAATGACATGCTCATTCATCAATGCTCCAGTCATGTAAAACACCCGGTTCTTCAGCACCATCTTTGATTTGATGCTTCGAGGCCTATTAACAACTATGAAGAGTATGTGCGTGTAGTGTGGTCCCATAAGCATTGTTTGATTTGACATGTATTATTTTTATTTTTTTTCAAAGACAGTCACTTGATCCTCTGTTCCCACAGCAGCTCTGCTCTCTCTCAGGATTGAGTGCCAGGCACTAATGAAAATAAATCATTTGTCTTCTGGAGGAATTCAGTGATAACTCTTTCTGCTGGGGATAAATTAGGTTTGTGTTGCACACTATGCTGACTGCACTCCCGCAGTATCTTTCCCCAGAGGACAACCAAGCAAATATACTTATAATGAGATGTCACTATGTTGTATTATGAGCCACATTTACTATTCGTATATTTGTTAATGATAAAAAATACATCTTGTTGAAGTATTTGGAAAGAAACATGAAAATGACCTCTGCATGATCAGTGTAGCAGCTCTGCACCTGAATTATTTCCTTTTCCACACAGTTTGGGTTTCACCTTGTCTCTACACGCCACATAGCTGGTCCTGTCCATGTGATGGAAAAGGCTCATTCCCCCCTTTTCCTTTGCAGACAGACAGCTGCACTTCAGGACCCGGGGGTTTGAACTCCACTCTTAAGTACAGTCTTTTTAACCCCCGATAAGTGAACCCTTCCTTTAACAATTGACACCGGAGCTGCTTCGTCCTAAGGAGAAGCCTGTTCGCTAACCCTGAACACAGGTTTGAGTTACAGTGTCAGTGGGACCGTGCACTGGGTCGTCCACAGGTTTCCAAAGCAGGTTCGTGCAGGCTGCACTGACTCATTCAAGGCCAAACACAATCAGGTGCTGCTCTCACCGAGATTTATGCCGAGCGGAGTGGAAATAAGCTGCTTTTTGTGTCTGAGGGGATGTTTTTTTGGGAGGACACAGTGTTTCATGGTGCACCAAACGTTATATGCTCCTTCAGAGTCCCGAGCCAGCTGGGATAGTCAAGCACCTTTGGCCAGAACAAGCCGCCTCATCCATCTCGACTTCTGGCAGCGGCCACTTGGAAATGTGCATCCGTGCCTGCCCCCAGTCATCTCAGGGAGGGACTTTGTCTAAGTAAGCATTCGCATTGAGTTCATACAGGACAAATGCTGACATGCATTCAGTCATTTTATCATGTCTGTGAAGGCTCCGTGTGATTACACCGGGGGGAAGAAATTAGATTAACAATTCCACAGCGTTAGTCTGTGCTACAGGGAGAAGTCAGGTTATCACGGAGAGAATGAAGCACTGCACGCACCGTGTGTCCTGCACGATCACCATCTATGATTCATCGCTTCATCCAATGAAGGAGGGAGTGAGGTGAAGGAGTTCAGAAATGTAAAAAGTCGAAATGTTTTCAGAGAATTGAGAATCACAAAGCGATGGCGTGTCACTGAAATCTTAAAGGTGATGTCACCAAGTGTCACGACTAAGTGACATCTAAAATACTCCTCCATTGGTGGATTATGGAAAATGGACAATGCCGTGCACTCGTATTGATAATTATCAGAGGACAATGTGACTATTGTTTATATTAAACGCTGGGCACCAAATCAGCTCATTCTCTCAGGTCAGGAAATTATGAGGACTGGTATTCAGCGGTTCCATTCTGTGCTACTGTCAAGACACTGGGGCAACATGGCAGCCCCTATATAGAGGACCTGCTCCAGATGTCAATAAAGAGGGCTTATCCTAGAGTTTTGTACAGAGATTATACACCCATAAAACATCAATACAATTATTTTGTATTTCAAACTGGCAATAATTTCCCCTAAAACGTACACAGTGGACTTTTAAAGTAGCCCAGAGTGGACAATGCTTTAATTAACTGTACTTCAATCCAATGTAAACATGCTGCTATTTTGTTACTTCATCATCTCCAACAAGGGGCTTATGTTTACACTCGTATCGTGTAGTTTGTTGATTGGTTTGGGTGTTTGAGTGAGACTCAAAAACAGCTGGACATGTTTCTGCAAGACTTGTGGAGAAAATTAGATTGGACCTGAAAAGCGTCCATTAAACTTTAGAGTGGATTCGGATCAGGATATTGTTTTCTTTGTCTCTAACTTAGTGAGAAACACTATCTTTCAGTATGTTCACTGTTTCATCGAGGTCAAATTCAAAGGATCTTGAAACAAGTGGAATCAATAAATGTGTGAAAGTTGCTGCAGCTTGATTGAATTTAAGGGGACTGCTGAGCTTTGGCAGAGGTAGGAGGTCTGCTGAGTGACAGTCAGGGTATTTTATTCGGGCAGGACAGAGTGTTTCAAAAAGTACTTTCTAAGAAAGTATGTTATTCTAAATGCCAAAGCCCAACACATTAATCAAAAGAAACAATCAGGTGTCATGTGTCTGGACATGGATTAGACACAAACTGGAACAATGAGTGTCAGAGTGAAACAGATCACAAGTTACCGCATTAGATAGTGAGACCAGATTCTGTTTCATATTGTTTGTGTCACCTTTAGAATTTGGTGTGTCTCAAAGAGCGACACCTTCTCTCCAGAGAGAGGCTCCATTCTTTAGTCTAGGAAACACAAACATGAAACATTATTTCATTCGAGAATCGCTGGCAGAAATTCATCTTGGAGGCCGAGACGGAAATGTGAGATCAAGACCACCAACGTATTTTAAAGTGATTCGAGATTTGGAAATTGATTATAAGATCGTGTGGCTTTGGATCACAGTTTCTCGAGCCAGGATCGACAGTCTGCCAGTGTCTGAAAGCGCCACATGAAGAGTACGAGGTGGCGATGACTGGTTGATCACAACCACCAATGTTCCTTGTTTCTATTCCTCGCTGCTCACCATGAAAACAACAGAAATCACATGGCAGCAGCTCCATGGGCTGGAGCTGCTGCCATGTTTAACAGAATTCGATACGCAAGGTTAAGAGTTTGCAGTGGCAGCCAGAGACTCTGTATTGGTTGGCTAATTGTAGGTGATGGTGTTTCCTGTTGTGGGAAGGGACACGCTGGCTCCATCGCGGGGTCACCGCGGCCACGATTAATAAGAAGCAGAATTAAGATTCCTCCTGGAGGAGTCATCCATGAGATGGGGGAGGAAGAGAGGGAGGAAGAGGAGGTGGAGAAATAAAACAGGTCCCCACAAAATCTGGCGTGCGCATCGATCCTTATATTGTTTCAGCTGAGGAGCGTGCGCAGCAGCCAGGAGGCTGCAGACAAAAGCCCTGCGGTGGGGCTAAGTGTCTACAATTATAGCTGCACATCAGAAACAAGGCCAGGGCTGCACACGCGGTCGCACATGTCACAGGAGATGGATGCGGAGTGGAGTCCGTCCTCGGTCGGGTTTACGTCTCTGCGGTTATCGCAGGAGTCGCTCGACGCCTGTCGTCAGGAGCGGCGTCCAAGGAACAGGACCGTTGACCTCCAAAGATCAACTCTTGTCTTTTTCCATTATCTTTTGGTCCAAGTTTGCTCTCCGTCGTCGGAAGCGCGCCCACGTCAGCTCACGCTGAAGTCGCCGTCGGGGCTTTTACTCCGGTTATGCTTGAATCAACGAGCCTGTTAGTCGGCAGATGCTGCGCACACCATAACCTCTATCTCTGGCTGAATCACACATTGATTTACGAAGCAGAATAAACCACCGAGCCCCAAACTGATAGAAGCCCATATTTAGCTCTCAGTGTTGCACGACCAGACAACATGTCTGTCTGCTCGCCCTCTTTTTCCGCTCCATGTGGCATTGTCTTTACTCTCCTTCAGTCCCTCTCTCTCTCTCTCTCTCTCTCTCTCTCTCTACCTCCCACTCCCACATTTATTGCTTTCCAGATCTTTGTCAACATTGGAGCACTCGAGGAGCAGCGCTGCTGGATCCCACAGTCACATGAGGGCCTCAGTGTGAGCTGGACAGGGCCATGACCCGGGCCTGGACTGAAACTCAGATCCAATGACCTCATGAAGCACAGGGGAGATGGGCTGTTATCAGGCAAAACAATCCATAGTCACATTCTCTGGGCCCGGACATGATCAGGAAAAGTCTCTCAGTGGACATTTCAATATGTACAGCAGGAACCTGAGCTCCGTACCCCAAAGTGACCAAAGTGACCAAAGTTACAGTTTTTAATATTACTTATTCATACGCGAATATTTCATTTAGCAATATATTATTTCATGCGTTTGAACAGTTCCTGCGTCAACCTCATGTTTTAAGGTCGTTTACATGTAGAGGGTCTTTATCGGGTCGCAGGGAAGTTAAAGCTCAGTCTGACAGCGTAGCGTTGTGACAACACAAAGGTAGTGACATGAAAACAAACATCACAATTACAAATACGTAAGATAGTACAGAAAGGTGGCGCAGCACGGTCAGGTGAGGGAGACAAGTAGAGGCACAGCAGCAACAAGCACAATGCTGCTGACCCACCTGCAGCTGCTAACTGCTCAATCACAGGGCAGGTGGACTTGATTAGTGTGGAACCCAGCCAGGTGTTTCAAGTTACTCTGATTACTATGATCAGCTTCACCAAGCAATAAGATACGATTGTTTATTGTCATTGCACATTCCCATACAACGACATTCCGTTTGACAGCTCTCCACGTCACAGCTGCATGTAGTGGACAGCAGCATTTGATGGGAGCGAAAATAATAATAATATGAAATACTAAAATAAACATTGAGTATAAACGTAAAAAAAAGGAAGACCTGCACAAGCAAGCGCAGAGCAGCAGAACACAAGGCCTTGGGCCATAACCATAGTTTACAAATGAGCTCACTTTACCTCTTTGTACCCTCATCAGACCCATAAACTAATTATATTTGTATACATATATTGGATTTCCGTACAGGAAATATGTGGAAATATGAAAAACACGTATGATGTATAGAATATTTCTGAGACCTATAAGAAACTGGAAACAAATTCATACATTGCACATATGTTCAACACATTGTATAATTGCAAACATATCACACATAGTAATACAATCAAACATATAGATTTCTGTATATATTTCTGTAGCAATTCATACATGCTGAATATGTACATCCTCATCAATCCAAGTATAGATAAAATGTCAATGTATTGCCCTATCACTCCTGATGAAGTAAGTGGAAGGAACCAGTAAATCACATAGATATGAGTGGACACATTCTCTTACGTACAAATAATTATATAACCTTAATTGGAATCATGACATTATCCCATATATGTCAGAACATAAACGATGAATGTACTACATTGATCTTGATTTTGAATTGTAAACTGTTTGAATCACACTTTGATTTTGAACCAAGTCGTGATCCATTCTAAAAATGGAAGCATCTGTCACTGGAGCTGAAACATTGCTGTAATTCAAGAGGGTTGTACTTACCTGCGCCGGGGCAGGTGTGTACAGTGGGGCAGGGATTCCGTTAGCACAGGTACGACCTGATAATTACTGTCATCCTTATCCCAGGTAAGTATAGCTGTGGCTGCGCGGCCCTGCAGATGGAGTGTTGCTCCATCACCGCTGCACACGGGCTCGTTCGTGGAAACAGGAAAAGACTTTCAGGAGCTGCGCTTTCACCATGAAGCTGCTGCGATACGGTGGTTTATAAGCCTTTAACTGGTGTAATTTTAACTTTAATGAGCACTTGAGGAGAGAGGTATGTCGAAAATTGGCGGTCTGAGCCAATAAAACATTATAACGAAGCTCCTGGCGTCCCTCGTTTTTCAAAGTCCCCCCGTCTTTGCTCCACTCGTGGGCTTTTCAAGTGTTATTCCTTGGCTGCGGTGGCTGCACATATACAGGGCAGCGTTTTAGGGTGTTAGTCCTTGCGGTCCTCCAACGGAGCATTTACATCCCTGTACATGTTTGTTGTTTAGCACCTAGGAACAACACGCTGACATGGAAAAGTGAAAGATGAAGCCTGATGTGACAATATAAGAGCAATAATGTAAAGGATTCAAGGTCCGCAATGGAGAAAAAAAGTGTTTATCGCAAGTCTGCCCTTGTTCAACTGCCACTGTCTTGCTTTCAATGCAATTGGTTCAAATGACACATTCATCTACAATTTCATTAAAAGACGAGCGGTGAATGGATGGCTCATCCGTCCCTGTCGTCATCGTTGGCTCCTTGCGTCTCCTAACAGCTGACGCTGTTTTCAATGCTTCTGGTTCCTCCAGTGGATCAGATGAATGTTTTATAAGGGTGACAGAGGCCAAAGAATGTGTTGAACCCACAGAGGATCATCATGTCATCCCGCATGTGCGGTGGAACCATGACAATCGCCACGTTTATGAGGTTTTCACACTCAATCACAGATAAGCTGTCGCTATCTACATATGGTTGTTGCGCCATCTGGGGAAAGTCAACCCCACCCCCCCCCCCCCCCCCGGCATGACCTCTCCAGGTGGCCCAGTTAAACATCCTGTCTACCAATGAAGGGCGGAGATTGTGTCCAAACCAAGCTGGAGCTGTGTTACAAGCCACCCTCCAGAGAGGTTTGGGTCATCCAGACAGGAAATGAAAGGGAAAATGGCTGTAAAACTGGATGTGCTCGTGACTCATCAAGAGACCTGGCACCCAGAGCGGAGCAGCCTGGAGCTCGTCCCCCTGGCTCATTCTGACCTCCAACATAAAGCGCTATCCAGTCTTAAGTTACACAATGTTTATGTGACTTATCATTTTTTATGGTGTGAAGCTGGAATTACCTGAAGACTTGAATGTAGCTGCAGCTCCGATATTGAAATTGATAATTGATAAATACATCCCTCACTACTTATCCAGTTGCAGCTGACACAGTTCTGTTTTGGCACTGGTTCCATACTGGAGTGTCACATTCTTGGTTGGCCAACAAGCCCTCATTCATGCCTTGTGAGGTTTCAAAGTTTTCCCATTGATCACCAATGGAGGGCGCTGCTTAACATATGAGGCCAACCGAATTTAACGCAACTGCCGTAAAATGTCGGAAAGCTTGAGGAGCTTCTAGCTTTCGATTTCTTCACAAAGATTCTGCTATACTCAGCAAATTCCTTTTCTCATCCTTTCTTCTAAGTGTCAGGAGAATGTATAGCTCATAAGACACGCCCCCAAATGAACCTGCTTATTATTCCCACGTTATATGAACAATAAATGTCAGCAAATTGGATATTCTGTCAATGCAACAAACAAAAATTCAAATGCTGGAATTTAATTAAATTCATGAACCGCAAAGGAACTCTCAGGACGCAGGTTCCAAATGTGTAAAGGAGCAAATGAGCAAAAAACAGCTCCAGAAAACAAATTCTCACAAGTCTGCGCTTGTTCACCGCCATGCAACCTGGAGAAGTATGTTATAATAAAGTTGAGTTACAGGTGACTGTCCATACCAGTGACATAAGAGCAAGCAGTTATGTCATAACTCTATTTAACTGTGCTGTGTTTCTTAGACTGTGGTGTTCCAGGCTGATTTCATGTGGGATCTGAACTTTGCACAGAAAGTCCATTACTATATTAGTAGTAGTTGCAGGAGTGGTCTTAGAAGTAGTAATATCTACCAAGTTCTATGTTATGCCAGATAGTCTCAGTGTTTGTAGTGTTTGTATGGGACGATACAAAACTCTCCAGTGGTTCTGCTGGAAACTTGTTTTGAATCGACAACCAAGCAGGTGTTTATGAAGATGTCCAGAAGAAACTATGAAATAAACAACAATTGAATTTAAATTCCAGCTCAGTCCACTGGCGATTGTTTTTTATGCCTTTTGGACCTGTGACCACACACAAACTGGAGGAAATGTGTGTTGAGGGTTGAACTCACTGGTCCAGCGATGCGCTGTCGGTCCTATTTGCTGGCGGATGTGTCCGCGCTGGGCCCAGGGCCTTTCCTTTTCTTTCTGCACAGAGCAAAAACCCCCAGCTGGCCCCGTGTGTGGAATTACAGCCCAGGATGGGAGCAGGGAAGGCTCGCAGAAAAGAAAACAGCTGTCAGACAATGAATTACTGTTCTGTGACCATGCAAGTGCTTTTCTGAGGAAGGGATGAGGAAGCTGAGAGAGAGAGAGAGAGAGAGAGAGAGAGAGAGAGAGAGTGTGAGTCTCTCACGTACACATCTGTACTTAAAGAGTCTAAATACCCTCTCATTTCCAGTAGCTGGTGAGGTCATACATCCAGAAAAGGACAAATAGATCGCACATGCGGCCACCTATTATCTATTGGCCTTGCCTGTAACATTTTATTCCTTTGCATGGTGTCGAATACTTCAAGCTTCACCGAGCAAACCCATTAACTCAGTGACTGTGTGTAAACATCCGCATGTTCAGAGCTATAGTGAGAGATCCAGAGGCAAGAGGGGGAAACATTTTCAGACTTTCCAAAAATGCTGTTCTTTCAGTGGTCGTCTCACTTTGGCAGCGGCGTGACTTTGCAGTGCAAACAGCGCACATCCTCGCACTGACCCCCGTGAACCCGGCCGCCGTCTGCGATCTGCAGCTCTCAATGCTGCCTCAGTCTCACACACACCACTGTGAGCCACTGAGGCTCAGCCGCCTCGAGGCACAGAGTGCTGAGGCACTTTCTACGAGTGTGGCTCCCAATCGAACTGATGCTTTTTATGTAATCACGTGAATGATTTGTGCGAGGACCTTCAAAATCGTTGAATGCACGTGTGAACGTACAGGGTATGTGTCAGGGTATATTTATTGGTTTACGGTTGCCGAATAAAACACATGGTTGTTGAGGACCATTTAATGGTTCTTCCATTAAATCATGTTAGTGTGACTGCGAACCACCAAGCACAATAACAGGGAACGGGGAATGAAGCAACTAAAAGTAAATGGAGCAAATCATTATCTTTGTCAGAAATACTCCTGCATCAGCACATCATCCACAGATTTGACTTTAACTACTCTTTTGTCGCATTTAAAATGGTCTATGTTGGTGCATGTCCCATCCTTCCAAGGTGTTCATGGAAACCCTTCACGTAGCCTTTATGTGATACAGCTGAAAAGTAAACAACCCATTTGAGAACAGCACTCGAACCGTTAGTGTATTTCTGAAGCACAAAAAGTACCTGTGTTAAATAGAATGTTTCTGTATTGTAACAATGCTTCTTGGCGATAGATCTTACACCGTCGGAGGGCCAGTTTATTTACCTTGTAAACGGTGCCACATTTTCTAGGAACATGCATTTGTGGGACGAGCAGCCGAGCCGAGGCTGTACATTTCCTCTGCCGATGCCGAACATCTTATTCTGCTGCTGCTGAGCTCCTGGGTCCCTTAGGTGCTGACAACCAGGGGCCTGATTGGCCCCTGGTTGTCAGTGGTCAGTACAGTGGTCAGTGGGTGTTGAAATAAAGAAATGCTCTATATCATGGAAAACTTCCTGAATAGGATATGATATTTGCACTGAGCCAAACAACTGTATCGAAAGTACTGTGTGTGTGTGTGTGTTTGTGTGTGTGTGTGTGTGGTTATATGTACTCTACTCCAAATCAGACTTCAATTTAAAAGCAAT
>JAFBJT010018292.1:164325-174502 GCA_016785325.1 Chascanopsetta lugubris | reverse complement strand
TTACTGTGGCACGCGTCCTTTTGAGTGGTTTCGCACCTCTCTGCACCACCAACACCCCCACAGTTCGATCATTCAGAATAAAGTGACAGTCTCACACCGAACCAATGAAACGTTTTTATGGTTAATATACGTTAATACATCGTACGCGTGTTAGATGTCTGTACTTAACTTGTATCATCGCATGCCCTTATATGGGAAAACAAAAACTATCCTTAATTCTTTCATATGACAATTTGTGAAGTCATGCCTCTGCGTGACGCGTGCGCAGCGAATGTCAGAAAGAGTCTGCCCAAATATAAACGTTTTATATTTTAGTTTACTCAACGTGGAAAAAGCGTGTTGCCAGTATAATTAAAAATCAGAAGGTTAAGAATAGAAATTAATTCAGAGACGCAAACCAAATACTGGTATATAGTAAATTCACACAGGCATGTGTATGAACATGTCCAGTCTCACTCCAAACAAAACTGGTTCAAAGTGCAAACTGTCACTGATTGTGAAAATCACAGACGCGTGCAATGAAATTGCGTGTTAATGTATTAACGTGAATGTGATATTTCCTTAAAAGGATATAACTTGCGCCAAGAAAATCAAATTATATTCCACTATTACTATTAATCATACACAATTATATCTCATGTCAACTATTAGCATAACGAACCTTACTGGTATTATTGACACAACTGACACTATCTATCTATCCACTGTTAAAAATCCACACTCCAGCACAGTAGGTGGCGGTACTGCTCCTCTAACGCCTAATATTCACCCACCATTCGAGAGAGAGAAGAAGAGAAGCAAAATCGTAAAACAATTCCATAAACAAATGACACAGCGAGATCGCATTCTTAGTGATACGTGGCGATTCTGCCACAACAAGAAGGGGAGGTGTCAGATCTCCTGTCTGTCCCTCTCGACTCTGTTATACCTGTAGCAAAGATCCACATGTTTGTCTGGCTGATTAAAAGCAGCAGGGTTTTTTTTCCCACTGGAAAACGAAAATAAAAGCCTTAAGAAAATTCCAATAGCGACCCGACCTACCAACACATAGACTCGGAGGAGGATCTGAAAGGCGTTATAACCCATATATGTGCAGTCCGTGGTTATAACGGTTTGCGTCAGCGTTCTAAGGAGCGTTACTCCGCTGAGCAATGGCGCTTCAAACACTCAAGAAAGAAGAAACTCTCGCGATGAGGAAGAGACTGATCGGGTATGTCCTCCCCTGGAATCGAACATTTAGCTCATGCCGTGGGCACACGGGATACTAACATGTTCCGATTCCTCCCATGACGACACGTCAGACATTCGTGCAGACTCTTCTACTCGGATGACCCCGTGAAAATAGTGCGAGCGAGAGGACAGTATCTGTTCGACGAGCGTGACCAGCGCTATCTGGACTGCATCGGCAACGTACATCATGGTAAAACATCGTGCATGCTCATCATTAAAGGTGCAGTGTGTATGGTTCGATGACACCTACAGGTGGAGTTGTATGTTGCAGCTGGGGACCCCTAACCTTTAAGCGTGTCGGAAAACCGACGGTAACCCCCTGCGATCACTCAAAACACAAAAGGTCTCGTCCCTCCTGGGCTACAGTCCAAACAACATGGCGGCCTCCACTAGGAGGACCCGCTTCTGAGCGCATTCCAGTCACGCAAGCAACAATATGCACATAAATTGTGAATACAATACTGCAACAGCTGGTTTATTAATTGACTAATAAAGAAATATAAGACATGTTTTCTGAACTCATTCGATCAACTGAGAAGATAAATCACACAATCAACTCACGCCAATAGAAAGTGAATGAATTTGACTTAAATCTTACACAGTGGATGTTTAAGGCCCCTAATGCTGAAGTGGATCACACTCCCAGTGTATCACCTTGACTCACATTCGACGTGTCTCTCCATTAGTGGGTCACTGTCACCCGAGCGTCACCAAGGCTGCAGCAGCACAGATGGACCTCCTCAACACCAACACACGGTTCCTGCATGACAACATGGTGCTGTATGCCGACCGCCTGGCTGCCACCCTGCCTGAGAAACTGTGTGTCTTCTACTTTGTCAATTCTGGGTGAGTAATGTATCTATTTTTAAAGGGTCTAGTGTCCAAGATTTCAGCAAAAAATACTGCAATTCTGTTGGTAGAAACAGTGTTCCGTGCCAAGATGTCAGGGACACACGGGTGTGGGAGATATATCGGGTGCAGAAGTCCATCAAACATTACAGGGACAATAACAACCGTGTCCTCTGTTAAAAAAAAAAAAAAAACACTCAGGACTTTTACATGTGCTCTCCTGGCAGGTCAGAGGCCAATGATCTTGCTCTCCGGATGGCACAGCAGTACACCCAGCACCAGGATGTCATCGTACTGGATCAGTAAGTTTTGTGTCCAGATGCCAAACATTCCCTTCCTGTCAATGCAACTTGCTCATGTATTACAGCAAAAACTATTCTTCCACACCAGTGCATACCACGGGCATCTAATGTCCCTCATCGACATTAGCCCTTACAAGTTCCGGAAACTGGCAGGACAGAAAGAATGGGTTCACGTGGTGTGTACATTGGAACGAACATCATTAAACAGACTGCCGACCAACAGTGGACTCCCGCTTATCTGCATGTGCGATGTGTTTCGTCATCCCGCAGGCACCATTACCAGACACCTACACGGGCATATACAGGGAGGATCACCCCGACCCAGGCCAAGCGTACGCCGATACAGTCAAAGACCTAATAGAGGACGTGCACGGGAAAGGCCGTAAGGTACAACTCAACACATTTCCATTGGGCTCCTACTAGCCCGTCATCGACAATCACAAGCAAAGTTACAATGACATGATTTAAAAGCATGAGCAATGTAAAAAGTGTGCCTTTGTGTTTACATTTAGCATACATTTGAATTGTTGCTATGAGTGTGAGTGGTTGGAGTATCAAATCCATTTTTCTCCATGAAAAAATGATGGCAAGTATATTATTGTTTCCTGTAACCCCCCAAAATACACTTGGAACACCCATAAATGCCCCAAAAAACAACAATTTAAACTAAATGAACACCAATACATTGCCTATTTATTGCATCGTACAATGAAGATACATACTAATAATAGATAAAAGCAATTTCAAAAACAATGTATCTTATTTTACTTCTTGGTGGGTGTTGCTAACCACTCCCCTTTCTCTCTCTCACTATGAGGCAGAGCTGAGTGAGAATACACTCAACACCATGACTCATCGGTTCAAACAGTAAAATCGAGCACACAAAAAATAGGCCTATGGCTGTATTTTGGGTGTTTTAGGGTTATTACTGTCTGTGCATATACTACTTTGGTTAGTACATAGGTGTTGAATTCTATTTTTTTTTTTTACTATAGTTTTAGGTCAGACTAACTCAAAACTGTAAACTGTCTTAAACAGGACGTTTATTTCCCCCACAGATTTGTGCCTTCTATGCCGAGTCACTGCCAAGTGTGGGAGGGCAGATCATCCTGCCCCATGGATACTCAGCTAAAGTCGCAGAGTGAGAGCCAATTTTCAATCCTCATTTTTCTCAGCTGCCTGCATCATAATGGGGACACATGACTCCTCCCTGTTACACCCCACAGATACGTGCGATCGGCAGGTGGAGTGTATGTGGCAGATGAGGTGCAGACAGGCTTTGGACGAGTGGGAAGTCACTTCTGGGCTTTCCAGCTGCAGGGGGAGGATTTCTACCCCGACATTGTGACTTTGGGCAAACCCATGGGCAACGGGCATCCTTTGGCGTGTGTGGTGACGACAGCGGAGATAGCTGAAGCTTTCACTGCCAACCGAGTGGAGTACTTCAACACGGTGATTACTCAGTAAACACAATCCCCAGATAATGGCAGGTATAACCGTACAGGACAGGCACACAAGTAGTGTGTGGGTGCCTTTTGATATGATAGAACTCTTCCCATAAAGTAACAGAATTGTTTTACATCTCACTTGAGAGTGCGGCTATAAATATATCTAGATTCCATTTTGGTTTTCTGTTTAACCCAACACAGTTTGGGGGGAATCCTGTGTCGTGTGCTATTGGCCTGGCAGTCCTGGATGTGATAGAGGAGGAGGACCTGAGAGGAAACGCCTCAAGAGTGGGAACACACCTTAAAGATTTATTCACAAAACTACAAATGCGACATCAGATAATTGGTGATGTCAGGTAAGATCCTGTAAACTGCTTCCCTGAAATCTCTTCCTGTCCCTGGGTCCATTCATTTGAACGGAATGGTTTATTGGTCTCTGGACAGCAAGTTCTGCATGGACAATATACGTACATGAAGTTTTACTCAAGGAAATACAACAGTTGTATCCGAGACCACACTCCCCTGCCATCAGTGTGCGCTACCAGTATTGACACGCAGCAGAATTGGTAAGCAGCACAAACAGGAGAAAGAAACAGAGGAGCCCACGGCCAGAGTAGGGCAATGGTCACAAGAGGTGTATGTTGACATCAGGTGAAGCCACCTGACTGCACTATAACTACAAAAAGACCATTTCAATGCCAGGCAGCAGTGGCGCCTTACAGGGCATCACTGCATTTTTGGTTTTGTGCAAAGTCATCAACCAGACACAAGAAAAAATGTATCACCGTACGTCCTTAGTGCAGCTACTTAAACTGTTACTACTCAACTAGTAATGTTTTGTATCCCACCTAGAGAATGCCAACTCCTTGTAACGGGATGTTCGGAATGACAATGCTGTTCTACCAATCCTACATATATCGGCTTACTTGAGACTGAAGCCAAACTAGCTCCATTCCATCGAGTCCAGTACAGCACTGTCTCTGAGGAAACGACTTCCTCCTGGTGCTCCATAGCTTCCACACAACACAATAACGCTGATGACTTCATTTTCACACACACACCCTTTGGAATTATGTGTCAGAGTTGAAAAGTAGGTCATGCACTGAGTCTGATTGGATAATTTAACTTGAGAGCATGTCACAGGTACACGTGAATGCTTAATTTGCCTTAAAGGAGAAGTGTGCAGGATGCAACTTATGATTGCGCACCCCACCCCCTTCCTCGCCCCAAGCTAAATTCTACTAGACAGAAACATGATAATGATGCTGTTTTCACAGAGGTGCGGGACTGTTTGTGGGAGTGGAGCTGGTCAAAGATAGAGAGCAGAGGACCCCTGACGCACAAACAGCTGCCCTTGTGGTAAAGAGGTGAAACGATATCTTGTCAATACTACTAAATGATTGTAGTTTTGAACCTGCCAGGAAGGAAAATACACACCATGTTGTTCTCATTAATACATTCACACCTTCCCCCCATGTGGTGCAGGTTAAAAGAGGAGGATCGAATCTGTGTTAGTACAGATGGCCCCTGGGAGAGTGTGCTGAAGTTCAAACCCCCTATGTGCTTCAGCATGGAAGATGCAGAGCTGGTGGTGCAATGCATTGACCGCATACTCACAGGTTACTTTGATCAACACCACAATCACATTCTGGCACCAGATCATTATCAGTTACTCACAAAAACAAATACAATACAACCTGAAGTCATGAAACGTTCTTGTTCTCACAGATATCGAGGCCAACCACCTTAAACTGGAAAAGGAAGACAGCTAAGGTTTGTTAAACCTGTAGAAAAACTTTTTAATTGCATCAGACATTGTCAGATGGTCACATTCATAAAGTTCAGAGGTAGTGGGATGAATTGTTATACTTGAGATTCCGGTAAAATCAAACAAGTTCAGTCAATTCACTTGGCAGAACATGTTGCTGCCTTTCTCTTAACACTGACCATTTCAGGGACTAAATCGCTTTGTCTCGTGCATCTGATGTTGAACAATATCAAAGCTTAAGTCTTGCAACAAACAAGTCATGACATTAGATAGTATATTAGTACTGCATTATAATTTGTTTAACAATCTAAAAGCAAATGTTTTTCTCCACCAGGTCTTACGTGCCATTCTGTGGTTTGGACATGATCTTTGAAACACTAGCTGTGGCACTTGCTTACCACCTGGGAGACATTTTGTACACAAGATCATAATGAGACACTGACAAACTCCCACGATATTACTTTAATCAATAAACTAATTAAACAGATACTTGAAAACTTCCATTCTTACTTTTACTCTATATTACTTTACCAACGGTATTTTAAAAACAGTCCCTTCCTATAACACTGATCAGCAACATGTTCTCAGTACACAGTATGGTTGAGATAAGCACTTACCAGACCACTATCTTTAACTCGTGGACACATTCACAAATATGCTCAAGTATCGCAGTTTCACATCTAGTGGGGTGGGCACAAACACTCAGCCAGTTATCCTGCAGGTAGTGACGCGCTCACCGACAGCTTCCCAAAGAGGCATCCGTAGGGGTATTAACATTACTCCAGACAAAAACAAGCAAGCCATTTAAACAATACAAAACATTTAACATTACCTTTAACAAATAATAACAAAAAGATTCGAGTGTAATATAAACCAAGAGTTTATTTCTACCAATTTGCCCAAGACACTAGAGGAATGAGTTTCCAGTGAGAGAGGGAGTACCCTCTTACATTAACAGGCTTGCGTTCAGTTGAATTACACTAGTAAAGCCACTTAAAATTGCAGACATGATGGGGGAAGAATCTCCTTAAAAGCCAAAAAAAAAAGAAAACAAAAAAGATGCTGGTTGTCTTCGTCTACTATGCCATCTGCAAACATTCACTTGACAATGAACCCTTTGATTAATTATATCCCTTATTTTTACCTCACCCCACATATGAAGCCATGCAACTTGCATCCAACACTCAGCACGGGAGAAAGTAACTAAAGTTCTAATAACACCAAAAGAAAAAAAAGCAAAGTTGTTTTATTTGTGAGCTTTAAAAGCCCTTGCTCCTGCTCATCTGTAAATCCAGTAGACATGTAAAAATACAACCATACAATACATTAGATTCAAAAAGGTACCAAAAAGTACAGTAAAAATAACACTTCCATTGCTGGAAATGTAAATGGACACAAAACAATATAAAATAAAAAGTGGAAAAGTGACATTGCTTCCCCAGTTCCTCACTTGATCTGTACAAATGGAGCATGAGTCCAAATTTCTGCCAACTCCAAAGGAAAAGCCAGAGCCCATGTTCGCTGTGGTCAGACCATGGATCTCTTTTTCTTATTTACTTTAGACCTTAAGAGAAAAACACGGTGCTTAACGTTACTGAGAATAAACCAAATATGTCATGCAGTTACACAAAGACAGACAGGTGCATGAATGAGTTTGACAAGTCAGTGAATGGACAGACACACTTAGGAGGGGGAGGGGGACACGACCGCTAACTATTACATGTAGCACCCAAGTGAAAAAGGTGACACGCTCCTAGTTTGTCGTCAACCACCACCAACTCAACCCTTAGTGATCAAGTAGTGTTCGTAGAGATGCATCTTAATATGGCTGACAGGTGGAATGAATCCATCTTTAATGATCACAGACCCCACATTAGGACCTACGCTAACCCCACCATAATGCTTGAATGGATTTAGAGTAGATGGAGATCTTTGCGATCAAAAAGGCACCAATGGTAAGATCTATGTTCTCATACTACCACGGATGATGCAAAAATGCATACCTGCACTACGTGTGATCAGTATGGCTTGTAGCTACTCTGGTGGCCTCCACGTCTTGGAGTTTTCCCATAGCTTGTATTGCCCTGGTCTGGAGGACAAGAGAAAAAGGGACTGAGTTCTTCTGTACAACAAGGAGGACCAAGAAAATAAAGTTTGTTTTTCGTTCCCTGGGGGCACTTATCGCTTACTGTAATCGTAGCCACCCCCATAGCCGTAATAACCAGCAGAGTAGTCATAGTTGCCGTAGCCGCCGTATCCGTAGCCTTGCTGTCCATAACCATAGTTCTGGTTGTATCCCTGGTTCCAGTAGTTATTGTAGCCTTGATTCCAGTTCTGACCTTGGCCTGGGGACAGCAGAACGGAAGTTCTCAGAACTCTCCAGCATTGTTAAATATTTCTTTTACAGTTATGCATCTATAATTGAACACGGCTTGAATGGGCTGCACATATAAATAATTACCTCCACGGGGCCTGCCACGTCCTCCATATCCACGGGAACCAAACTGCTGCTGCTGGTAGACCTCTTTGGGCTGAGCTACTTTAACTTCACACTGCAACAACCAATGAGCACATCAAATTCAGGGGTCAGTGTTAAGTTTACAAAATTACAACACATGTTTCAACACAATGATGTAATGTTCTCTAACCTTGCTTCCGCCAACATTATGGTATTTCTTCTCCATGACTTTCTTGACTGTAGCCTCGTCCTTGTATGTGATGAAAACGAATCCCCTCCTCTTGTCTGTCTTTGGATCTTGGGGAAGCTCGATGGTCTCGATCTGAGGAGGAAAAACAGAAAATTGAAGCAGCCAGTAACGTGACAGTCACACAGAGTGCTGCATCAGTTTCTCACCTCTCCAAAGGTTCCAAAGTACTCTTCAATGACCTCCTTTGAAGTGTCAGGGTTCAGGCCCCCCACAAAGATTTTCTTGATTGGGTCCTTCTTCATCGCCATGGCCTTCTTTGGGTCAATCTGTCGCCCATCTAACCTGTGTTCCTTCTGTTCAAGGACCTAAAGGTAAAAAGAAAGCTGAAAACTACCCAACACAGTAATAACACCAGCCATCACTTGTCACCGCCCCGTGGGGTTCCTCACTCACCTTGTCTACACTGGCTGGCTCTTTGAAGAGAATGAAGCCGAAGCCTCTTGACCGGCCCGTCTGCTGATCCATCTTTATGGTGCAGTCTGTCACCTCGCCAAATTTGGAGAAGTAATCCTTGAGATCCTTCTTGCTCGTGTCCCAGCTGAGACCACCGACAAACATTTTTCTAAATGCAAAAAGTAGGAGGGGTTGTGTTTAGTGTAACAGGCAGCAGCGCTCCTCCAACTTTATATATGGCTGTGGGGGGGTGGGGTGGTTACAGGCTGGAGGGGGTGTAAATGTACACACTGTTCCAGAACATCTGTTGACCCCATGACGTGTGAAGACACGTAGCGATTGCTCTAGCTTTTCGTTATTTTTGCAAGAAATGTCGCATTAAGTTAAAACGAATGAATGCAATGCACATGTGCACGGTTTCCCATAAGGTACATGTTAGATCAGATCCGTGCTTTATGCGCCCATCCCCCCTCCACTCTGCACATGGCGCCAACAAAGGCCGGTTGAACAAAGAAACATGGCACACCACGAGAGCGCATTACCAGTGTCGGATACAGCACAGACCCGCGTCAATGTCCCCCCAACACTCACCCGGCATCCTCCTCGCCTTTGCTGGCGTCGATCTGTCCGCCCTCGGTGCCGCCGTTCTGCGAGTTCCCGTCCGCATCGGGCCCCGCTCCCTCCTCCTCCTCCTCCTCCTCCTCCTCCTCGCATTCAGCCACAGCGTTGTCTTCGGTCGCCTCTTCTTCGAGGCCGGCTCCGTTGAAATCATCGTCGACTTCATGGCCGTTTTCCGATGTTTCCATATACTGCTGCTCTGTCTCAGACATGTTTGAAGCTATTTAACCTGCACCACCACAACAACAAAAAAGAATCCGTTAAGCCCGCGGGTTATATAACCCCGTCACGCTTCGCCATTTACATGGTGCCAATACATGCATTTCCCACCATTTTGGCCAGTAGGCTCGCTCTCCATACATCCAGTCACGGACTGCTCTACAAGCCCGCTAATGGCGCCCGAGGAGCGTTTACAAACACAACACGATGACCGCCCATTTTAAACTACGTTTCGCCGGAGCCACAGATTAGGAAAACGGCGAACGTCTGTATCGCAGCGATAAACCGAGCCCGCACTGTACGGCTCAAATTCTCAGTTACGTAATGGAGACCGTGCTAACAGAACTCTGCGTCCACATCCTCCTAATGTTTACGTACATCGTCACAAAACCAACACGGTGTACAAATGAAGAATGCGGTCATGTCAGTACTTACGTGATAAAACAGAGAAATAAACCAAGGCTAAAGTAGAAGGAAATGCTGCTTACTGGTCACACAACCGGAGAGCTCTCTTCAAGATGGATTCTCCCACTCGACGACAACTCGTGGTTGGTTTTCTAGAACCGGCAGAAAAAAATACTTTTCTGAGGAGGCGGCGTCTGATTGGGTAACAGCAGCTGTCATTCACAGCCGTGGCCAACC
>JAFBJT010018292.1:150317-162435 GCA_016785325.1 Chascanopsetta lugubris | reverse complement strand
GTGTTTGTGTTGTAGTAAACACAGCAGTACTATGTATGTATGTGCCACTAGTAATACTCTAATGATGAATGTGTACCGGCAGCACAGTCAATGTAATCAATGCATGGACATAGTAAAAGCTTCCACTTCTCCTGATCACAGCTGAAACAATTAGTTGTTTCAGCTGTGACATAAATGCACTAATTATTAGTGCATTGATCAGTCATTGATTAGTTTGGTGGCTGAGAGACATTTTTGATAATTGCTCAGACTGCAACTAACAACTCTTTGGATAAGTAATTAATGTGGTTATTTTTTAATCAGAGAGAGAGAGTAGATATATTGATGCTGTAGTATATTAAAGTGTGTAGGGTTAGTGAATTGACTATATGTCAGAAGAGTCACGATATGCCTTTCAACTGGTGTGATTCTTATTTGTAAACTATTTTTTGTGTATAATTTTATTTTTAAATTGTTGTTACAGTCTTAATAATCACTTAATTATTTTTTGTATTGTTTCAAACCAAATAACAACAACAACAACAACAACAACAACAACAATATATTATAAGAAATCAGAAACAGCTCTGCAGCCTTCTGATGTCCATAGAGCAAATTATTGATCCGTTAGTCCCACAGAAAGTACATGTAACCAGATTAACAGTAATTATAAAAATCATATAAATTAATGGAACCAAAGTGTGCTTTGCATTAGGGGCCGGCCATGATTGTTTTTCAGGCTCTGTGCTGATGACCTTTATTATTAGTTTGTTCACAATTCAAATAATCAAACATTAAATTTTCATACTATTCTCAGTATTTCTGACTCAAGATAGCATGGGTGAAGATACTATTAGTCCCCACTTGCACTCTCATCCTATTCTGCTGCACTTTCTGTGTTGCATGTAGACAGTGACAGCTCACAGACATAATATTTACTCAGTCACCACACGACTGTCCTGTGGTGCATGTGATCACATCATCATCAACAACATCTCATAACTGCATGTTTCACAAATTGTGAGATTATCATAATATTATATTCAGAATGAACATAGACTGTAAATGCATTCATGCATCCATCGTTTAAATCATGGCACCATTCTTTCTTTTATATGAGATACCAGTCATGCTATTGGTCATTTTAGTACAACTTTTCTAACCCTTATATCAAGCCTTCTTCAATTCTTATTCTTCAAGCTCAGGCTTATCTGATAAAGTAAGTGATTGTTGGCCATTCAAAATACAACCTTATATCAGCCTTGTATTAGCTTTGTCAAGGTCTGGCCTTGTAGACTGAACATTTGTAGCAAAACATCCCTAACCCAGTTTATCCACTTGCATCCTGGGAATGTTCTCGCCCCTCCTCCATTCATCCCAGTTGAACCCTGTCTACAGCCATTCCATTTTTTATAACATCCTTCCAGAGTCATTCTGAATTATTGAATACACTTATCCCACTGACCTGTCTATGCATGGAACTACTGCTCTGGTCATGCGACTGATTTCAGATTCATGTGATGATGGAACAGATTCTTTGCAAGAATGTGTAGGTTTTAAAGCAGGTAGAAGGAGGTCGTTGTACCTATTGTGTTTAATTTCTCAAATGAGGATTTGTTGTTTGTTTTTTTGTAAATACACCAGTCAAAGTTGTTGTCTCCCTTGTCCAACATCACCACAGCATGCACTGCATACACTACAAACTAGACTATTGTTTGATGTTTTGTTTAGTGTCGAAATCCCGATAGTTTAGTGATGTAATCAGACTAACCACCCACCGCTTAGCTGTCAATAAACATCCCATTCAGGGTAAAGCAATCAGATAGTAAAACATAGAGAGCAGCGTCTCTGTAGATAAACACAACTACACTATTCAAGTGGAATCACCGCAATCTTTTCCACTGTATTTTTCATTCAACATTTGTTCGACCTTTAATCCAAAGGTATGATGCAGAAGTGTCGACAAAAATGAAGAAATAGACAAATCTTCTATTCACTGGTTTAAAAAACATCACCTTGGAATGAGTCAGCCATGCAGTGCTGTGTGAGAGTGGGAACGATCGTTAGCCTCTGTAAAGATACAGAAAAGCCCAAAACAACAAGAATAGGAGGGAGATTAAGTCACAGACACACTCGCACAAAATATTTGATAAGTGGGCAGGGATTGAGTTGAGCATTGTTTCCGTCCAAACAACCTTGCACAAACAAGTAAGAGCAGCTGCTGCTTCCACGAGACGACAAGAACAGCTATTTCTTCCCCTCGTGTGTTTTCCTTCATGAACGCTGATGACTGTGAGTAGTTTCCTCTGTTCTTGTGTGTTGACTTCCCTCTGTTTTCTTTTCATGGCTATAAACCTCTCATCACCTGCCTGGAGGAGATTTGCAAACTCAGCACTGCATCTATATGTCATATGAGGTGTTAGACCTCACTGCTCAGGAACTGTCATATACACTGAAATATGTTCACCCCTTTGGACGCTGAGATTTGTAGGCCGCCATGAATTCAAGGTACTGATCAATACACATGTCAACCATTGTAATTTTCCTCCGGTAAGAATGTTTACCATTCATCATGTATTGTTTCTGAGCATTTCCACAACTAAAATATTGTGATGTCAGGCTTAGTCAGTTCTTATTTGGTGTCTGAATGTCTCCGTTCTGTCCAATAAGACTAGTTATTTCATCAGTTTCTCGTGATGAGCAGTTAAAGCACATCTGTATGTGCCTCCGTATTCCCATCGCCTCCGTGTTCCTCTATCATTCATGTATTTTCATATTGGTGAATGATTATTTTAGCTCGATGAAGTTCTCTTTATTTCCAGAATGCGATTTACAGGAAGTGCTGCCAGAAGACTTGTTTGTTCTTCTGTCCATTTGCCTGTATTTTCTCATACTGCAGCACACTGAGCTCTTGGCCTCCACTGTTTTTCTTGTTCCAAAAATGTAAATCTCGTGCTGATATAAGAGGCAATACTTGTATGTTCTTGTTTTTTAAGAGCTTTGGAACGAGATGGTATCATGTGGTTAAGGTTGCAATATTTCTCTTTGTAATGAATGCACTCAGTAAGGGAACCTCTTGCTCAAGACTTGGTGTTGTTGAGGCCCTGTGCTCTGACTCATATTAACAAGAGTGAATTGAGTCTCAGTCAGTCTACCAAGAGTGAAGATTGTTTGATCTAATGTAATGACATGCATAAAAACAACAGAAACGAAGACCCGATTAGCATTCGCCTGTTGGCCCCAACCTCGAATTACTAATATTTACTCACCACCCACACAATATTTATTTAATCATATCCAGGGAAGTGATACAGTCAGTGGCTGGACACCGTATGCCAACTCTGTGTGAATGTGCCAATACACTAATTAAATAACGTAACTATTGTCAATGGTAGGCATCATCTTTGAGGAGAGTCTATGTCCCCATCCACCAACATGGAGGAGGTGTTCTTATTTTTATTTTTTTTTTACCATACACTGCAGTCAGCCATGAGGGAGCAAGCGCGATCCTTTGGCTTCACTTCTGGAGAGCTTTCATGTTGACCGTCTTTATGTACGAGTTGTGTTTACTGCCATTTATACTGTGTTTTTACATTGTGTATCTCAACACAGAGACATTTGACCCAAAATATTAAAGTTTTTGTTTTGATGACATCGGATCTAGTCCTCGCCCTTTACTGGAGGCTACAACAGATACCTAACCATGTTCCGTGTTAAGATGGGACACTTTGTCACATTGTCTCTTTAAAGGAATAAGCAGCACATTTGTTTCTGACACATATTGTTTACATGTCCCCACCAAGCAATTCA
Organism: Chascanopsetta lugubris; assembly: GCA_016785325.1. Lineage (NCBI taxonomy): Eukaryota > Metazoa > Chordata > Actinopteri > Pleuronectiformes > Bothidae > Chascanopsetta > Chascanopsetta lugubris. Next base: position 158,646 of record JAFBJT010018292.1, on the reverse strand, counting down.
GTGTTGTCTCATACATCTTCCATTACCTGCGGAGCTCACTCATGGTTCACATGTTACATGTGGGTGTAAAAAGGATCCCATTAAAACCTGTTTTATTGGAAACACCCAGTTATTCACGTGCTACACACACACACACACACACACACACACACACACACACACACACACACACACACACACACACACACACCTCTTATTCTTTTTTATGTACCAGAGTGATGGCAGGCTGGGTCCACACACTAGCCTTCTGGTACATTACTCAGTATGAATATTTTAGAATCAAGCTGTGGGGTGTGTGCCGATAAGTGACAAACAACACGGCAATGCAGCAATGAAAGACTTCAAGCTAAGCCGGTCTATTTGGCATATGGTGCGATCATTAGGAGCGTGGCAGGGGGCTCTCCAGATCTCCCTAGAGCTATTGATTTCAAAGCTGGGTGTTATCAATACATTTCCTGTTGTGTGTGTGTTTTGAGAAAATCCATTAATTTACTATATTTGGAAATGAGTTGTGCGGCAAGCTGAATGACGTGGCACAGCACTATCCCTGTAGATTAAGTATTGATCCGTCTTCAAACTTTTCATTAGTAAAGATCAATGAGCAGCGAATGGAGATTAAATTTTTTCAAATATCAGACTTTCATTACGTTTTGAATTGTGTGTCTGTCAGTTGCCAGGCCGAACACTGCCGGGAAGTTTCTAATGCTCCACAGCCTTGAAACCAATGCGTCACAGATTGGCTTTGTGTTGTTGGCCCATTGATATTAGCAGCACTTGGCTGACCGTGAATGTGATCAGTGGCTGGAAATGTAAATGCTCCAATGTTCAGGAAATGAAGCGCTGCAGAATTCTGTAGGTGTTTGCAAAGCTTGGGAATCTTTGTATCATCCATAATGAATGAGCCTCATTTATTTCTGTCAGTCTCTCAAGCACACATTGAAATGAAATTCAGGCTTGTCACATTATTATTCAGCATCACGGTGCGAACTGGACTGCAGGGCAAAGGGAAGAGGAACTCAGCTAAGGTTGGAGGTTTGCTTCCCTAACGAACAACAGTCAAACTTATTGTGCAGTGACCAGAACAGAGAGGAAGTGAACACCTGTTTTAGTCCAGTTCTACTTTTCTGTTACCTCTTTCAGTGAACTTCAACAGCCTGCACTTTTCAGTCCATAGCAAACACCCGCCCCTGATATAACAGGCGTTTTCAAGGGTGTCGTATTTGACTGTTGAATCGTACTGATAGAATCTTAAAAACTGGACTTCTCAGAGGACTACAAACACGATTACACGCCTGGTCTGAGAAACCACTTCCACAACTCCACACACACATTGTTGCCTTTGTTTTCTCACTCGCTCAGGCTGGCAAACAGCTGAGGCGTTCTCAATCTCCTTTAATCTCTGTGGAATTAGTCGCAGGAGGTTCGTACCATTGTAATGAGTCAGGTCAGAGCAGCACGGCCAGGTCAACCGGCTGCGTGGCGTTAGTATGAGAACTCAAGCATCACCACTGACTCAGCTTAAGAGGAAAACGTGTTTGAGGCAAACCTGCGGCTTGTAATGATCAAAGACAGACTGCGCAAACAACAGGAGCGCGTTGTTGTGACTGTGCATCGTTTCTTCCCTGTGTACTCGCAACAAATGGTACAGCCCCTCCCCTTCCTTTGATGATACTGTACCTTTTCCATGTACCATTTTTGTAATTGCGCCGAGAACAGCACCCACATCACTCCGTTATTCACAAGTTGACCACAGTCAGTCCCAAGGAGGTGACACACGTATTAGCCATTTCATTATCAGGCCTTAATGTAAGCTTGTTACTCGCAGATCGAAAACAAAACTCTCCAGCTGCTCTCACAGAGGCAGCCTCATCAATACTAAGAGCACCATGCTGTCTCTCCTCGGCTCATTAAAGGGAGAACACAATGAACACGTGAGCACTTATCACAGCCAGCGTCTCCCTTTTAATCTGTGACTCAACACGTGGAACTTTGGTCAGCTCGCACAACGAATAAGACATTAACTCTCCCCCCGGCCTGAAGGATCTGAGTCACTGCGCTGCAAGGGATGTTTTTGCTAAGCACAATGTTAACTAGTGTTTTCCATTTTTGTTTTATGAAGATTACATGAGAAAAATGACCATTATTCTCAGGAAGGTGATAAACGAATAACCCCAATGTTTAACCAGAAACATCCCATACACCATTCGACAAGAGGAAAGTACAGTCGAACACACCACCGCACACTTTTAGTGGCTCATGCATGATTGAGAGGGATTATGTGTGTATGGGTCTATATGTCTGTAGTACAGATGAACATTTCATATTATGACTTTACATGACATTGAAGTATTTTTGATTGACTTGTGAAACATGGATTAAACTGTTTTTCTTGTCGCAAAATCAAACGCCACTTTGCATGCCGCCCCCTTTGGTGTCAGGCCTCTACTGGAGCCATGGCCTTTGATAATTAGAATCTGAATCAGTAATAATAATTGATAATCCCACTGAGTCTGTACAGAGGTTTACCATTAAACCAGCACCTGTCTCGTTCTCTGTCGTGCCTATTCATTTTACCTCCAGAAAGATTAAACATGGCTCTCGCTTTTTGTCCTCTCCCACACATTATGGTTTTGGACAAATCTGTAGAAGTGAATCACAGCAGGCTGCAAACACCACACTGTACCTCCTACATACTGTGACTGTGCTAAGTACAGTACCATCTCCATTACATACTCCACTCTGTGTAGCCTTCTCTTTTGCTCCCTCTGGTTCAGTTTGTTCTCTCTGTGATTTAAGTTTTGATTGTTTAGACGCTGCGTTTCAAGAAGACGTCGACGCCCCTAGGCTTTTTTTTTTTTTACCCGCAGTGTATGTCCCATGTATGTACGGTTCTTTCTTTGAACCAAAACATGTGATCTCTGACACATTAACTCTGAGGTGTTTTGTTTACCTTTTGTGTTCTGATGCGGATCATGTTGTACCTCAGAATAAGAATCAGAAATATTACTTTCCCTTGTTTTTAATGGCCTACGCCAGACGACTTGGAGGTGTTGGAGGCTTTCCCGACATGCTTTTAAAAGTCAATATTTTTTGGATGTCATTAAACGTATTCTTATTTTTGTTTCCCCCCCAGACTGTTCCACTGCTTCAACTTCTAAATGGGTGAATCCGGCTCGCGTCGCTCTACACTCGTCTCTCGTCTGCCAATTTTCCGCCGAAGCAACAGTAAGAGGCAGGAGTCCCTCCCCTCCTCTCCCTCCTCGGGCGGTGTGGGAAATGGCGTCCACACCTCCTCGCCATCCAGCACTAACTCCAGCTCCGGCAGCACGGGAAAACGCCGGAGTCTGTTCCGCACCCCGTCCCTTAGTTTCACAGCCAAACGGAACAGCGATCCCCGTGTCCAGCCAATCAACCTCAACCTCACCCCTCCGCTGTCACAGAGCACGGATGCAAATGGAAACAACCAGCAGTCCATAACATCGTCGGTGTCGGCGGGGTTCAGCGATGGAGGCGGGCGCCCCAAGTCTCGCCACTCATTCGGGTTTGGCAGCCACAAGCAGAAGAAAATCACTCGCTCTCAGACGGAGGATTTTGACAAAGGGTCCTCCTCCTCCTCAAGCAATCGAAATGTCTTTATAAACTGCATCAGTGGCTCCGGGGCCAATGAGGGTGACGACTCAGGGTTCCTGGATGATTACAGCGGTGGCAGCAATAACAACAAACGCTCGTCACGCCAGAAGAAGCAGCTGCTGCCCAAATCATTCTCGGCTCACCATCGCTTTTCGCGGTCCTCCGACCACCACAGACCTCCGGAGGTGAACCTGGAACCTCCAAGCTCCACCGCCACCACCGTCACTCCGGCGGCAGGAGGGCTCACGCCGGGGTCGTGGCCGGGGGAGCTGCTTGGCGCAGGTGGCGAGAGCTCACTCCAGTCTCCGATGATATCAGAGGACCGGACCACGGCCATCACCCCGTCAGAGTTTGTCCCCATCACGGAGGATTCCGTTTCCGAGGTGGAGGTTCTACCAACTCCCAGCCCTGGGCCTGCTTCAACCCCAGGACCTGTGTCCGTGCCTGGGCCGGCTCCTGACACATCCCCACCTGACCCGCCACCTGTTCCAGAGAGCTTCAGTGTGGTCGTCTCCACCTCGCAGGTCTGTTTTGATGCGTGTAGGAGAATGTTTTGCTTCTTTCAGTTATAACTCAAACTCAAAATGTGTTCATTTATGCTCAGCTTCTGTAAAAACATTTGCTTCACCTGCAACATGGCTGCCTCCATTGAGAGGACCCACCCAGACATAAATTAAAAAGTGCTCATTCATGGGTTATGAAAACTACAATTCACACATTCAGGTGTAATTCACTTATAAAAACATCAGTTTGATTTTTTTAGCTTTTATTTCTGACAATGAAAATGGAAAATATCACATAAAGTTTGGACACAACAACCAGTGCTTTTGGTAGAACAATAACAAAGATGGAAGAATAAATGCAACCACTGGGTGGAATTCATGCAGCATAAAAATGAGCCCTGGGCATGAAAAGAAGAAAAGGCATGAAAAAGAAAATCTACATATGTCTGCAAACTGCTCTTCACATTTCCAACCTTATTCCCCTTTATTTTATGATGGAGCGAGGAACTTCTGAATGGAATAAGCAAGAAAATAAAAGTAGATTAAATGAAGAATGCAAAAGACAGAAATATCCGTCAACCTAATGATATTGGACACTGTTAACCTTTTCAACCATCAGACATATATTCAATAAAAGGTGCTTTCCCCCAGGTGTTTTTCACTCCGGCTCAGTCCAGCACTGAAAAACCACTCCTCCCCGACACCAGCACCGCCAACAACACCGACTACGAGACCGCCGTCTCCCTCTCGGAGCCCGAGACAGCTGTGCCCTGCTTACCCGCGCAGGAACAATCGCTGGAAGAGCGGAAGGAGCGGGAGGAAGAGAGACAGGAAGCCAAAAGGGGAGATGCGTCAGCAGAGGGAAGGAAGAAGAAGAAGGAGGCGGCGGTGGCGGCGGCGGCAGGGGCGGGGGCGGAGGCGAGGAAGGTGGGATACCACACGGAGACCACCAGCGAGAGCGAGGCCGGCGTGGTGCGCAGCGAGGGCTGTCGCTCCAACCCCGAGCAGTCGGAGCGCCGCGCGAGGAACGCGCTGTCCATGCAGGAGAGGGGGAACTTCTGCGGCTGCCACGAGCCCAGGTCGTCCCACCTGAGGAAGCCACACACAGGTATGACACGCACCCAGACAGCAGCAGGTCCCCTGGCGCACACGTACGATACGACACGCAGACAGACGCGAACCTGGCTGTAAAACTCTTTGACGTGGTCCAACAGGTATGTTGTCTCATACCGGCCGCGTGACCGACTCTGGCGTCTCCACTGTACGTGGAACCTGTCGCCGTCGTTTACCAACGTCACTCCAACGGTTCCTTTGTTGACTCGGCTCATTCCGGTCATTCCTTCAGCTGCGCTTACTTGCGTAACCACGTCCGTTCGCGCCGGAGCCTCGGTGACGGAGAGGTTTTCTACTTTTGCTATAAATTCACATCAGAACCAAATATTGGTCATCAGCCTCCGTTACTGCTGGCAACACTGATATTAGTCTTGAATGCCCAGTATGTGCTGAGCCCAAGTCATAAATCTGTCGAACAGCACTAATGTTGGTATAAGCTGAAGAAATATGTTTCTAATTATAATTATAATAATAATAATAATATAATAATAATTATAATAAAATTATAATAATAATTCTAATTATTTCTTACCACTCTAAATCTGTAAACAGGATGAGACGACATTTGTTTAAGTATACAGTGAGAATGATCTGTGCATTCCTGAAAAATATTCACAGGGTTTCTCAGCCAATATGAGTTAGTAGTTGGAACTTTTATGAGGTGCTTGTAGTGGTGCTGTGCTCCTGCTCCCTCTGTGCCAGTGTTTATTGCTTCCTCATGCTCGACTGAATAAGTGAGCAAGTGAGAGCATCACACACTCCTTAAAAGATCTCAGAGAGTTTGTTATCGAGCCTCTCAAACAGTCTCCCACAGGAAAGGGGCAAGTGGACGAGGAGCAAACTGGTTCAAATTGGAATCACAGAGTTTACTGCGTGCATCTCTCCCTCTCCTTGTTACCACTTGATTATTTAAATTCCACAATGAGTATCAGGGTGAACATCATACCATGATTATATATTCTAAGTTTCAAATTCTTGAAAATATACCGTTTTCGGGTAAGCTGAAAATCTTTTCAAGCATTTTTCAAATCCCGCCTTGCTGTAACTCAGGAACAGTTTTAGAATTAAATGAAAATGTGCACCATCCCATAATGTTTCATATAGTTTTATGGTTGTACAGCAATCTTCACTGCACTTGCACCGACTTCATTGTTACAAAAATGCGTACATACAGCTGAAAGTGCCCATAAAAAACAGATTGAATTGCATTGATTGCACACTATTAAAATACCTAAGAATATCAAGTATTAGTAAGTGTGTTCATTCTGTGCGGCATTGTCGCTACATTCATTTTCTCTCCTCCTCTGCCTGACGTTCTGCCTCTCCGACTCGCCCTCTCTCGCCTCCAGCCTCCATGTGCAGCAGCGTCAGCCCGTATCATGAGGTGATGCGGATGGAGCGGCGTCTGCGCTCCTCGTCTGAGGGGGCAGGCGGGCCTCGTATCCATGGCAACCACAGGGATGCACCAGGCCTGGAGGGAGGAGGCCTCCTCAAACACAGAAACAACTCTTCATCGTCCAAACTGGGAAGCCTGGTAGGTGCCGAGCCAAGTTATTTCACAGACTTTTAACCAGAGCCAGGTGTGAAGTGTGAAATGATTGATTCGACCATAACAAAGTCACACCTTGTGACCTACTGTGTCACTATTTACAGATACAATAAACCTCCGCCCTGCAGAGGCCACAGTGTCCATCCACCATTTCACTCGTGCTTGCAATCGAGCTTATTTTCAGCAATCGTCCAAAATCCAATGCAAAAGTCCCATTGACTTTTTGTTTAGAGAACCAACGAAATGAGTACTTGCAGGTTGGCCAACACCAATACTTCACTGGGTTAGTTCTTTGGCCCTCCGTGGTCTGCCTGTTGTTTATGCATAAACGCTGAGGCTGAGTCTTTAGAGCATTTAAGGGACTAGGCTTTTATAACAAGGCGAGACAGAGAAAGACTCAAGAGAGCCAAAACAAACTCTGGGACGCGTGCATTCGACAGACGGTCCATAATAATCATAAAGTAATTACATCCAGAGGGAAACTGTGACGTATCTGTGCGAAGCATACACATTTAATCTTTGCGTGAGCTGCGCATTGATCCGTCTCGTCGCCGCAATTATTCTAATATCTCATTGGGAAGCTGCGTGCGACATCTACTTTACAAGCACATTCCGTCTTGTGGCTCATAAGTTACTCAATGACAGCTGTGATAATACTGTGGCAGCCTGACAGTGATTACATTTTATACTGGCTGATGGAAAAAAAAAGAGACTCTCTTTCAAGACGCGCTTGAGAAATTCCGTCTTATCTCCAAAATGACTGGAGAACATGCCGCTCTGTTTGTCGTCTGACTGACCTACATGGCAAATTGGTTAAACTTCAATCCACTTTACTCCGACTGTGTTGCCTCGTCATGTCAACAGCTGTATAGCAGCTTGCCTGCCAGATAGTGTCGTGTCGCAGGGCGCTTCTTGTTTTATTTATTTATTTATTTTTTCATATACACTCCACTCAGATTGCTTCCTTTATGAATATCAGATATCCTGAGTGACACATATTTATCACAGGGCTGAAAGATATTCACTTTGTCCTCTGGACAGGGTTTGAAACAACCACGTCCATTCTGTTTTCGAAAGCGTCTATGGACACAAATAATTGTAGTCAAGGATGGATCTCAATAACGTCGCTTACTACATTACATATGATACATTCATATATGATCAGATCTCCTTACTTACTTAAAGAGTCCCGATCAATATCCCGTAGTGATTACGTCAAACGCTGACCAGTGCGTTAAGGCTAATGAAATGTGAATCGTATCTCGATATAATGGACATGATGGTCAATTAGAGACTCATTAGCGAGCAGAGAGGAACAGGTATCTGCAGAGCTCCCCCAGGACTCGTCCAGAACTGACTGCTGCTGCTGCTGCTGCCGCCGTAGAAACAAGACTCAACAAAGTCTATTTTCTTTGACTGAAACTTTGTTTCACCACAGTTAAGGACACATGAGGGGTCAAAGGCTGTGCTTGAAGGAAGAGTCAGTAACTGGATTCTTAAGCCCCATAGATCTTATTAGATTAAGCGGAGCTGT
>JAFBJT010018292.1:134010-145581 GCA_016785325.1 Chascanopsetta lugubris | reverse complement strand
AAAACCCAAAGGAAGAGTTGTCTGAGGTAATGGCCGACTGTACAGATGGTGAATCTGCTCTGTTTGGCATGAGCATTTCATTTGATACATGCAGCCGAGTTTATGGGCCGGACTTTATTTCATTCTATTCACTATAGCTTCAATTTTAACTCGTCATGTACATGACTGAGGTAAAGGTTAATGCAGGAAACGATGAAGGATCTATTTTGCGCGACCAGGATTGAAGGTAGACACACGTAACACTCATTCTGACAACAGTTCATTCATCACTCGATCTACAGTACACTGTGTAAAGTGGTTTTATGAATGACAGTGAACCTACAGACTGTAATCAGCAGTAAGTGGATCTGGCTCTGGTTGATGGTTGGCACCAGTAAGTTTGTTCATGAATTCAGTGCAGAGCATTTTATGTAATTTACTGCTTGTAACCTTGACACCCACACAGGCCTGATTGTTACATAAAACACATAAATCATTTTGTATCAACAAGGACTTAGATCAGCTTCACTGTTATGAATCAAACATTTTGAATGATTGATTTTCACCACCTCATGTCTGAAGCATGTTCCAGATACAGTATGGTTTAACCCTGCGTGTTCCTGGAACTTATGAGGCCCATGTCCCTATTTCTGTTGTTGGTGTTCTTCTTTGAATAATTGTGTAATACCCAAAGTTGTTTTTATCTTCATATGAACATTTGAAACAAAGAACCATTAGAACCTTTTTGTAGTTTTACATGAGCCAAAGACCCGTTATAGAATTAATATTTAGAGGAGGACGTGAGGCAATGAGCCCTCACGCATTCTGCAATATTACTATAAACTCAAACTCCAGCACAAGTGTGAGATCCTGTCTGTATATTGACTTTAGTTTAGTGCGTAATTACAGGAAGTACACAGTGAGGCAGCTCTGTAATATATTCATAGTTCATCATTACTGAGGTTTACACAGTATTCTAATATCTTCTCGTGATGTAAACTGAGGATCTCAGGTCATCCAGAACAACTGTGTGAGCGTGGGAAAGTGGGTCATCATTTTCTCTTTCTAGTTTAGTCAAATTAAAAATGTATATTTTGGTCATATATATGACATAAATAGAAGTGTGTGTATGTGTGTGGGATAAGTCTATTTGTGAAGTCGTAAATGTGTCACAGAGGCCTGGCCCTCCAATCCATTAGGAAAAGCAGATACAATTTATTTGGGGCTGATTTGCTTGGAGCTAATCCATCAACACAAAATAGGTCAATGATCGAAGCCAAGCCGAGGCCTGTGCCCAGAGGAGGACAGAGGCAGCGAGGTCCAACACCGACCCACAGAGACACAGGGCTTTTCACCGCATCCTCGCACAGAATGTCATATGCAGAGCGATGTTATAGAAGTTCTTATTGATTCGCCTTTAGAGTAAGAGCATGACGTAAGGAATCCAGCCCAGGGGCCTGTGCATGCCTTTGCATCTGCTTGCCTGTGTGGGGTGGAAACGCAATGATGCAGGGGGGGTGGGAGCGAAGGGGGTGGGGGGGGCGGGGGTCCATCATCTCACACCACCTGAACTCTAAGTGATGCTGCCTTGATTCACACAGCAGCAGACTGCACGCTTGCCTTGCCTTGGTGCCTCGGTGCGGCAGCTTGTGGTTCTGTGCCTGCTCCAACTGCTGCCATAACTGATGTACAGCCTCAGACTGTTTCATCTATTGGTTCTTTGTGTTGTTTATCACTTTTCTTTTTCAGCGACCCAGGATATATTTAACCGAGCCCTCGCTATTGTTCTATCTGGCTGTCATTCCGTTTGACTTACTTTGAGAGTTATCCTCTGTCCCCTTCTCCTCTTTATTCTATCTCTACTGTTATTTAAAGCCATCGACTTAGCCGATGTTTGACGTCTATTTTATTTGCCCGAGTTTCGACCTCATGTTCTTTGCCGTTGTTGTTGTTGTTGTTGTAGTTGTTGTTTTCTTTTGTTTACGTTTTCCGTGTGGTGAGCTTTCTAACCCCCCGTTCATTCTGTTATGGCACCACCGCAGTCCAGGATGACGCTGCCCCAGGTACCCAGGAGTACATTATGTTACGGCAGGACTCCATCCACTCTGCGGATATAAGGAGTAAAGGGTCCCCCTTTCGTGCTAAGTGTCACGAAATCTTCTGCTGCCCGCTGAAGCAAGCCGTCCACAAAGAGAGCACAGAGCCCGAAGGTTTGTTCGCACCCCCTCCTTGTTTTGATTTGCTGATGCTCCTCGCCGCCCCCCCCGCCTACTTCTGTCCTGCCCCCCCCCTTCCTCCCTCTCTCATATTCTGTGTGAACTGATCGTTCCCCTCCCCTCCAAACTAAGTTCTCTTTCATTCCTGTCCCATTTTTAGAGAGCATCTGGTGCCTCTATGTGCACAAATGTGTGTGAGGGCAGAGTGTTTGTGTGTGTGTGTGTGTGTGTGTGTGTGTGTGTGTGTGTGTGTGTGTGTGTGTGTGTGTGTGTGTGTGTGTGTGTGCGTGTGTGTGTGTGCGTGCGTGTGTGTGTGAGCGTAGTATAACACTGAAAGCTCAAGGCATGTTTACTTGTAGAAAACCTGGGTGAGGGCGACTTTTGCTCTCTGCCTTTGTCCAGTGTGTGTGTGTGTGTGTGTGTGTGTGTGTGTGTGTGTGTGTGTGTGTGTGTGTATGAGTCTGTATCTGCCTGCACACCCCATATGTAGGACCGAGGAACGTCTCTAGCTCCTGCCGGCCCCTCCCTGTCCCAAACCATTAACTCGGTCATCGCCGCCCTGAGGCGCACACGCACAGACCAAAACAAAGTGCAAAAACAAAAGGGGTTGTCGATGGAGGCAGCTTCCGCCGTCATGAGTTCAGTGACCAGGCAGTTTGAGTGTGTGCTTCCACTTCAACTCACCTCATACAACAACAGAGGGGGAACTATTTTGTCCTCCTCCGCCCCTCCTTCCTCTTCTATTCACTCCTTTCCTCTGTCCTTCCTTCCTTGCCTCCTTTCTTTCTTCCTTGCCTCCTGTCCATCCTTCCTCCCCTCGTTTCCTTTTGTTCAAACTTCTGCTTTCTTTCCTCCCGCCCCTTTGTCCCTCCTTACTTACCACAACTCCCACACCCCACTGTCCTTCCTTCCATCCATCCTTCCCTTACTCCCTCCTTGCTTCCTTCCTTCCCTCCTCCCCCATCTTCCTTCCTTCATCTGCAACCTAGTCAACTTCTTCCTCTACTTTCATTTGTCTCCTCCTCCTCCTCCTCCTCCTCCTCCTCCGCTTGCAGCAGCATGATGGTATGTCTGCAGCCTGTTTATGTTACCAGCCTTTGCTCAGTAAGAACACGCAGTGAAGAACTAAAAAAAGAAATATACATCCTCTGAGCTCCAAGCATGCGGCCGTATACCCAGCACAGTCTGGTACTCAGACTCTCTGAATGCCTCATTTATCATCTATCCCCCAATAGAGTGCTAAGATTGTAGAAATTGCTTTCCTTTGCAGACTTCCAGCTCGGTAAGATCTGACTTATATCTCTGCTGATGTGTTTTTATGCAATGCACCGTTCTGTCTTCTGCTGTGTCCAACACACAGGGCCGTGTTCGGTACAGTATCTCTAAAGTTAGACATCGGTTAACCTGTTGAGGGCTGTCTGCCTCTGAAGGGCTCCAGCACATGCACTTATCCTAGTGAGAAAGAAAGAGAGGGAGAGAGAGAGAGAGAGAGAGAGCATTAAAGAAGTGGAGGGTGTAGCAGAGGTCTGGCTGGAGACGTACAGATGTATTATTCAGTTTGGCTGCAGCTCCAGTTGGACGTGACTGAATTTACAAAGGAAGGAGGGGAGAATACAGCTCTTACGTAAGCTGCTGATGAAGAGGACGTAATTACTGTTGATGTTCTGTGTTGATAGAGAGTGTGTTAAGCCATGTGTGGAGAGCAGAGAGCAGACACACAAAGACACAACCAACAACACACAGACACCAGTGTTTGAAGGGGAATAAACTACAGCAAAAACCAATGGCAAGTCTCCAGCAGCTCCAGTCCTCCTTTACTATCGATTCTGAACAAGTGTAACTTGTAACCTGTAAACTCTGTTGGACCAATATCTCTTACGTTACCCTGAGGATGGTGACATATGTCGTCTAAAACCTCCGCAGCATCAAGCTATTCCAACCAACTCATCACACTGAGTCTTATTTTGAAAAGAAAAGCAAGATGGTTGTTTGCTTGAAGAGATCTGGAGCAGAGGAGTCAGCCTCATCACATTACGTTACCATGGCAACAGCATTCAGACTCCTTCATGCTGCTCTGATCAATGCATTTCATGGACTTCAATCAACACTTACAGGAGCTAGAAGTTGAGAGAGAGAGAGAGAAAGAGAGAGAGAGAGAGAGAGAGAGAGTGTGTGTGTGTGTGTGTGTGTGTGTGTGAGTTGCAGTGCAGATTGTTTGGTGAGGTAACACAAACTAAAGTGTAGCAAGGGGAAAGGAGCACACACAGAGTCAGAGCTGAGAGGCCAATAATAACTGCCCTACAACTGCCCCACGGAGGGCAAATATCATGAATAATAGTTCTCATTGGCATCTATGTAAATTGATTAGTGTTGAAAAGTACTGAGTACAGAGCGTTTCAAAACTTTTACGCTCCACTAGATGTCATTGAATCCGAGACATTGTACCTTTAAAGTGTAGAGGACTTGAGATATCCCTACTGTGCATGCATGTCTGATACATGTCCACTGCCTGATGCATATTCTGCCACTACTGATACACAGACCATAATACTGGCTTATTGGACACGTGCCTGAGGGAATAGCAACGGAGCAGCACGTGGGCTTGGACTGTAGCACCTCAGAGAAGGAGGTCAAATCAGTTTACCACCACAGAGGAGACTGGGAGGGAAAACATTGGACTCCATTCCCTCCAACCTGTGTGTGGTACCTGCTGTCAGACTGTTTGCTCTCCATTGTACTCTCTCATTCTGTTGCACGACCGCTCAATACCTCTCTATTCTACTCTCTCTCCCCCTTACTCTCTCTGTCTCTCTCTGTCTCTCTCTCTCTCTCTCTGCCTCTCTCTCTGGCTCCAGAGCAGAAACAAAAGATGATGCCTGAGGGGCAGATGTGTAAATATACCATCCATAATTCAAATGTAAGTCTGTGTTTATAGTTTCAGGCTGTGCAGTATACACACACAGATAGAAGGGCGTTCATATAGAGATGGGAACCCAGTTGTGCAACAGCAACATTTGTGATTCATGGTCCTGAATGAGTTTAAAAGATGCACAATACCAAAACAAACACCATTAATCATTTATGGAAAAAAAAAAGAAATCCAACAAGGCTGATGGAACTGTTTGTTTCCAAAGCTACTTGATCTAATCATCTACCCTCTAGTTAACCTATTACGGCGCTAAACAAGTGTGAGCTCAGTCTTTACAGCTACGTAATGAAATCAGTGATGTGCTTTGTCTCCAAGGTCCAGCATTTGTGCCATGAATCTATTTTATCCCTAACGACAAAATAACTCATCTGCTGCCCACTCAGCCTGGAAAATGTAAGCACAAGTACAAGAGGAATGAGTGGCCCAGTCCCTTTCCCACACCCGATATAAAATGCATGCAGTGATTCAAGACAAAGTTGACATGACGCAATTACATTTAAAGAGCCGGCGTCGCTCCTTCACGATGGAGCGGCCCAGAGCAAACTTTGATGTTGACTGGAACCTGCGGATGCACACGCGCCCAAACTAAACGGCTTGTTTGATTTTCTTATCCTCCTTCGCAGTCCGTCTTTCAGCATGAAAGCCACCGCTCTGTTTGTTGACGCGGATACATAAATAGACCGTGCATGAATAAATAATGGGTATGATAATGTGATTCGGTGCCTGGAGAGAGGAGGCCGGCATGAGAGCGTCAGTGTCGCATCCGCACTGTGCGCGGCGCTGTACTTACCTGACCCCTCTGGTCACGTGTGAGTGCAATTTGCGCCATATGAATGTTTTAGCGTGTTTCAGTGCTCGGACGCAGATGGAGAGAATGTACCTGAAGAGCTTTAAAAGAGCATTAGGGAACTTTTTTTTTTGTTTATACAAAAAACACTTCAATGCGAATGAGTGAACACGCAGTTAAAAAAAGCTAAAACAAAAAAAACTTACCACAGTGCCTCTATAGGTCTGTGGTCAGCTGTAAAGAGTGACGTGACTCGGGCTACACTTTTCTGGGTAAATGACATCAGTGTGACATGTATATGCACATGAGCCGAGGCTGCAAGCAGCGTCTTCAGCTAGCTCACTCTGATACAGCAGTATCCTCAGAGCAACAGCTCGGACAGTGAGTCTGTAGACAAACAACCGGCAAACTCCACAACAACAATTTCCTAAAAGACCCAGTGCACTGGGCGGCACTACACCTGGGTCACCCTGACTAGCCCCACGTCCCCTGCCCCAGATGGGATTTATAGCTAGTCTCAGCACCTGTCACCAATTCCGGCTCCACAAGCTGTGAGCTTTCATGGATACTGACACGCTTCACTGGGCTCATTTGATTTTTGTTGATTCACGCTCACACCCGAATGCCGTCTGCATGTAACATCACCAACGACCAGTTTTTTGAAAGCTCACATCTTCCCAATTTCACTTCTAACCTTCTCGGATTTAGCTAGACCTCGTGGAACCGTAGTCATTTGTGTCTCCCTTAGTGAACCACGGGCAGAGACAAACGGCCGGAGTGGGTGTTATCTGTCAGGACTAACTAAGGATCCACTCTGTGGACGGGAGGAGAGGTGAGACTGAGTAAAGTTGCCAAGCCTATTACTTTAAATGACTGTCTCTTTAATTAGCAACTCTGTCTCATGCATCTCCGTGTCCCAGCTCCTCAGACTCAGTCACAACCACATAGTAGGAAACACATCTGTTTACAAACACACAGTGAATAGGTTTGTGATGAATGGATATCACATGTGACTCGAAATACTTCTATCCTGAAATACTGCAGATAAACTGCAGTAAATGAACACAACTTAAACTGCACATAACTTGTGCCAGTTTGCCAGTGCTCACAGAAATGGCTCGTCTGTAAGGTCATCCTTTTGTTTGAGCGGCTGTGGGTGTTGTAGAACGTGTTTGAATAGATGTTTAAAACTTTAATGTGGGCATATTGCATATGTCAGTACAATGCTTCAGGTGATACAAAGGAAATACAAGGGTAACTGAGAAGCAAGAATAGTACAGCAGCAATGTGTGGTGTTATGCTCCTGCCCAGTGCAGCAAGAGCTTTTATTCTTCATGTCCACTTTAGCAGCTTTACTCTGGACTGACAAAAGTCCCCATCACTCCCACTTCCTGACTCAGCCACGACAAACCCTTCACCCGACTCGACACCGAAATCCCAGCTTATGCCGCAAATGGACTCGTTCCATTATTGTTTACGTTCAGCTCAAGGTCCTGTTATTTTAACTACCGCTCGGCGCTCGCTGTGAGCTAAGCGGGAAACAATCAGTAGAGCGGTCAGGCTATAGTGGCTGTGACACAAGTGCTGGGCAAGTTATCCCGGGAGTAAACAGGCGTTAAGCTATTTAATTGGGGCAATGAGGCAAACGGCTGAGTCAGCACCTCGGTAATGGGGAGGCAAGCAAAGTGGCCCCCGACAGCTGTGGCGAGAGAGACAGCCAACATGTACAGTTGTGATGCTCATCAGGTCGACATACAGATGCACATGAGTCTCGATTGATAAGCACAGGGTCAACGCTGGGTCACGCTCCAGATGGTTCTGTGATCAATTCATGTTTACATTGAGTTATTTTTCGATTATTATACAGCAATGTTTTTGTGATATATATATACAGTATATATACAGAGAAGGATTCTGACTTGCTGTTTCTGCAGAGGATTACTTTCCCCCAGCCTCTCTGGTTGGCTGCATAAGGGCCGTGTACCATGACACATGATTTAACCCATACTGTCCAACACTATATAGTACTCCACATGATCCCAGTCAAAGTCAATAGGGTGCACCATATGTACAGTGTTTGGTCGCCTGCCAACACTGCAGCATGTTTCTGCTCGTTATTCATCGGCCGCCTCTTTTCCCGTCACCAACACAGACGTCCACTGGAAGGAATGGTTCCCACTCTCTTCTGTCTGAACACCCCCCCCCCCCCCCCCCCCCCCCTTCTGTCTGAACACCCCCCCCCCCCCCACCCTCCACCCCCCGCTGTTTCCCTCTGAGATTTGAATAAAAGATGTTTGGACCATGTGTCCTAAAAGTATGAGACAAAAAGAAAGCATCAATGTTTAAATAATTTCCCTTTGTTATTTTTAAATCTATATTTGATGCAGACAGTACATCAAATCTCATATAGTGACAGGAAGATGAAACTTTGGGACCATATTAATTTCTGAATTCTAAATATGCAAGTGTCTTTCATTCAGAGAAATTTGTCAAACAATGAAAAAACACCATGTCATACAAAGAAACGGAAATAAATTGCTTTACCCACTCATGTAAATACAGATCAATGGGCTCATTTAAGGGTAATGGGGAAAAAATACATTTAAGTGAATATGAAATTGTGTGTGATAAAGATGACGGACATCTTACACACTGCACCTTTAAAGATCAATATATATTTGTATATGATCGGTGAAGTTATCAGACATGCCAACTTGTGGCTCCCTGATACCTAAGATTGTCAAAAAGGTCATTAAAAATACATTTTGCCTATTGACGATCTTCAAAGTTGCCCGGACCTCCTCATCTCCAGAGCTGCTGGAGCATCAAAGCGTCAGAAACCAAGAGTTTAGTTTGGCTGTGACACAAACAGGCAGTTGGAGGGTCACCCTGGGTGTTGGCGCTGTTACGTAAAGTCCTCGCATGTTTCATCTGAGGGCGGTCACCAAGTAATAGACCAGGCGCCCGGCCAGTGCTAAGGCTGGCATGGACTCATACCGACACCCAATTTCTCCCATCATGTCGCCTGCCAGCCCCCCGGGGCAGCTCAGTTCTTCTAGCGAGTCCGATGAAGCCCAGATTAAGGAGGAGAAAATGACGTGCTGTCCTTCGGTTACACACAGAAAACACTGCGAGGCGAGATCGCCAGATGTTCGAGAAAAAGTTGGGAGAGCTTCAACTCAAGAACACTGAGTTGAGAATGGGATCAGAATCACAATGGCAGTCGTGCAAAAGGCTCGGCCAGCCAGAGAGAGAGCGTCTGTGTTTCGCTCTCCCTCTCTTGGCCGGATCTTTGTGTGGCGCACTTTGGAGACAGATTAGAGACAGAGACGGAGTGACAGTTTATTTACTTCCTCCTCAATGGTTCGATGTCTAGAAAGTGTCCAGGGTATTCCACAGTTGTCTGAGCCAATTTAGTGCTGAGTGTGTGATCTGGGTGCAACCTCTCGGCAAACTTTGCAGCAGCAGCTACTATTTCACAGCAGCTTAACATCCAAGCGGTATATTTAATCACTATGATGACGTAATATAGGAGCTGTTAACAATGCTGTAATTAACTTATGCACACAACTTCTTTTGTGCGTACGTTTGCTGTAAGAACATTGTACAAATCATCGATGTCTTTCTTTGACCGTCATGACGTATGAAATAGATGTCCTTTATCATTTTGCACGCGAGGGAGAGTTTTGTGATGCTCGGCTGACGGAAAAGTTTATACTTTGAGTTTGGCAAAGTGACAGGGAGGTAATTCAGTTTCAAAATAATATGCTCTGACTTGAGCGATGATGCCACAGTGTGTTTGCATCACCGGAGGATTTAGCTGCTGTCAGAAGCTGCGTTCGGGATTCCATCACGTCGCGTTCCCATCGGCAGACTCACGGACAAACACAAACACAAGGTTAAAACTGCAGAATAGAAAATCGAAGATCCCGTGACACTAACCGTGTGGGTCGGTAACATGTAATGATCCGTCATTAACCTCGTGCGCTTTCATTCCATGAGCTTGTCATGCCCAGTAACTTGTGCGAAGTTGTGCTCGGTCGGTACAAAATCCGAGAATTGAAGAGTAATGATGTTTGTGTGTAAAGAAATCTTCCCATTGTTTTGTTCTTCTCTCCATTAGAGGCCCGGTCTGATCTCTCAAGGTCATTGTACATGCATGCTCCTGGCCGGTCGATGGGATGGATGTAAATAATGCACACGTCTAATGAAACAGTAACTCCTCCACTGTCAAACATCGCTCCCTCTCCATCACCGGTTGACAGACGCCGGCTCCCCTGCGGCATATGTTTCTGGCCACGGAGGTCAACATTAGCCTCGGCAGGTGTTTGTCAAATGAGCACTGACGTACGTAACTCAATTGACCCGTGCGACGTGCCCTTTACGCTAAACAAGCTCCAGTGGAGTGGAGCGCTGCCAAGCAGCGCTGCCGCGCTCCTCCTCGACTTTCCCACCGCACACGAAAACACACGCAGCCTCGGCCGGGCGTTTTACATCAGTATGCAGTGAACGGCGGGGCCCGGAAGTCATTATCGGGGACTCAAATCTAATTTTACAGCATGCATGCGGCCGGCGGAGCGGGACAGGCCGATGCACTGGGCTGAATGAACAACAGCGTGGCGGCGTTGCATCTGGGCGGTTGTGCTTAACCTCGGCAGTCAGTTGTTGTTGTTGTTGGGACAAAGGCAGGACGATGGCTGCTCACATACGAATGTACGAGGACGGCAGGAGTGATGACATCTGCTGATGTATTAAACAATTGCTCCTGACAGGTCTGGGCAGTGGACCATATTCCAATGATACAAGTCATTTTGAGAGCGTAATGCTGCTGTCACTTCAATTAAACAGCAGATTCCTTCATTCCTCAAAGCTGCATCATATGGCAATTATTCACAATTTCAAAGTGCTTGCAAACAAGTCTAGCAGTGCTGACCGGGACCCTGTCTTAATGATCAGGGAGCTTGATAACTGTTTTTCTAATGGTCCCAGCTACATAAAACAACTTGTATTTGGATGTTCGGATGAGCCAGTTTTAACTGCAAATTCACAATGTCACAATTATAACAATTCCAGAAACTTCAAATGTGTTGAGTTGCATTGCTCAAGTCACATTGGTGCACGGGCCAAGTCGTAACATTTTCAAAAAGTCGCATATCCTGACAATTCTTTGTTGCCGTTGCCATGCGTTATCATTCTGAAAGTTTTTAATGATAATGCCACTGTGTCATCTCACCAGATCACATGGATGAACATGGTTAATGATGTCTGATATTCGAATCTCACCAAACACCAGTTGCAACTGGCCTGTTTCTGACTCCATTAGATGATTTATAGTTTCAATGGAGGAGATGACATTCAGTCTAATACTCGTTTGATTCTTCCTTTACAATGTGTCACCACTCAATCAGACCTTCTTTGTACTTTCTGCATGTGCTGTATGTGTTCCCTGAGACCTACTGTGTGGCCTTGTGGCATAAATAAGTGTCACTCTCTAATCCACTGGCTGCAGATATAATTAGACACTGCACATCTCATCAGGCAGTGCCAGCGTACATTGACAGCTGTCTCTCTTTGTTCCTCTATCTGTCCCTCGCTCTCTCTCTCTCTCTCTCACACACACACACACACACACACACACACACACACACACACACACACAC
>JAFBJT010018292.1:120376-133957 GCA_016785325.1 Chascanopsetta lugubris | reverse complement strand
TCACACACACACACACACACACACACACACACACACACACACACACATATACTCAGAAAGGAAAACCAAAGACTCAAGTTTCATCATGCACTCACGAGGTTACAGGATATAGCTCAGAGTGATCAGATCTAACAGGTGATTTCATATTGTGCCTCTACAATGTAGTTATGAAAACCAGGAATATGCTGTGGGCTTTGTTCTGTTGCTGTGTGGGAGGTCACAGGCCTCAGATGCATGTTCACTATGATGTAATGGTTAGCAATCACACAGACAGAGAGGCATTCATGCAGCTGCAGTGTCACGCAGCCTCCCATCTCTAATCTGTGCTCCTGAAAGCCCAAGCATTGGTTAATATGTCCTAATCTCCTTATGTTATCTCCTCAATTGCAAATGCACACACACACACACACACACACACACACACACACTGACAGTGGATGATGGCGTGTGGTCATACGTCTAGACATTCAAGAGAGGGTCTTTTCTTTCACAGTCTGCCGAGTCATGTTTGACACAGCAGAACCACGGCATGCGCATTCCGACTCACTGAACATGATGACGGCAGACCCTCCGTAAACCGACTGAGCTGCAAACTGCAGCAGCTGCGCTACAGCGGCATCTCAGCCTTCCTAATGTCATATGTGCTTCCAGTCATTTACACTGATTCTTCAATTGGGAGCAGAGGGCTCAGTGCAATCATTCAATCCTGTTAAAGCCTAACCTCTGACTGGCTGCGAGCCATAGGGCTCGATCTGACTGCAGGGCCTGATTGAAGGGGGGCTGGTGTTGGGCGGGGGGGGGGGTGGCAGTGAGGATGTCATTCTTTTATTCCCCTCACAGTCATTCAGAGAAGAGATCTCAGTCAGATAGATCAACCTCAACCACTTCCAATCACATCTTATTGCAGAAGTGTTCATTTCATCAAACGTATTATGTTATCGAAGATATTACAGAAATTACATAAAGTAATCTTTCTCTCCAGTGAATGGGCCCAGACGATTGCTCTTAAGAAAGTAGGGGAGATAAAATCGGGACAGCTGATACCGAAGAAGTTAATAAGGCTGATAACAATGGTTTGAACTATGCTTTTCTTTTGCTCAGTCATCAGTGCTGATTGGCTCATGTGACATCCAGCCAATCAGATAGTGTCGAAGGTTCAATGGACAACGTACGTAGCTCTGCTGCAATACAAGTTCATCGCGGCTGAGCACAACAGATGTAGTGGCCAAACAGTGGTACTGCAACTATATTTAACCTCATTAGAGTTATGTTTTCCCAGGTAAAACAATATGTTTGTCAATATTTTGATTATTTGTATAAATCATAATGAGCATGCATCAGAGCTACTGGGCTAGAAGATGATGAAAGATGCGCCTGCTCTATGGACTGAGAAAATTTAAAGTACTATCACGGAAGTGTGACTTCTTCCACGATATAAAGTATTTATACTAAATCCATTCCATATGTGGGCAGGACCTGACAGACTGCCAGTCTCGTGAAGATAAACAGCTCCATACACTTGCTGTACACACACTCATATTTTGGGGGGGAAATATCTATTATCTAATATTCATAATCTTTTAAGCTGAAGTGTAACACTCCATAAACAACATTTATCATTCACACGACTGTCCTTTGAATAGAAACTCTAACAAAAGGCTCGCACAGAAATAATGATGGCTTGAACAGAACTGAGAATGTGGAGTGTTGTATCACTGTTTGGAGGCAACTGAGGTGAAAACACAGAGGAGCTGCTCACCAGTACTTTTCTTTCTCTGCAGTTGAGATTCAAGAGGTTGTGCTGCTACACAGTTACAGGGCAAACTACACACCAACACATACAGCACATCCATTCTCTATTCAGCTGACAGACAGGTGATTCAGGCTCAGGGCAAAACTGCTTTGAAATCCTCCAGACTGCTACTCTCACTATGGTTGAAAATGCACCCACACACACACACACACACACACACACACGCGCACGCACGCACGCACGCGCGCGCTCACAGCAGGCACTACAGGAAGGCGTCTGTGGTGTTGCCTTTGGATCCTTTTTGATGGCTTCATAAAAACGGCAGGATTGAAGAATGCATGAATATTGCACATGGGTCATTCTTCATTTAAGTGTTCACAAGTCAAATGAAAGAGATACATGAATATAAGATGCTGCGCTGCTTTTGAACATAGTCTGGTTTCTGATGCGAGGGATCTGCTGGCTGCATCGGGACGCAGATTCCTTCAAAATACCGTGAGAGTGAATCTTTTTATTTCTATTTTTGCTTAATTCACGACACATATGAAATTCAATAACCGCTATTTAAGTTGGTCCATTGGCTCAGGCATGGTTGAGAACATGTGATGCAGCGGTCCCTGATTAGCATGTCTGATTAATGCGAAATTAAGATTGTAGCCCAGGTAGGATGAGCACATTAATTTTTCTAACATCTCCTATCTTATTACTTAATGAGACTTCAGCTTCATTATTGCGTATTTATTTACAATACATTGCCATGGTTACCAATTGCAGGTAACCAGGCATCTGACTAATGGCTGGTATTCATTTCTTACAACAGAGTAATGGAGACATGGGGATTAGATGACATTGCGCTCTGACTGCGGGCTTCGTTATTATTGTGAAAAGTCCGAAGCTGTTTTATAATAGTGTTGCATTTCATATCATAAGCCTGCAACGAAACACACTGAGCCATCACTGCATCACTGCTGTGTTTTGGCCTACTTTCCTCCTATACCTCGGTAGGGTTCTCCATCCGCCCCTCTCAGCTCCTCCCACCTATTATGTTCCAAATACCGCTCCACGACCATCCGTTGTCATTATGTGGCCATTGATTCGTCTGCATGCGCAGACCTTCACTAACAGGCACAGGGAGTGAAAGTGAAAAGTGGGATACTCTGTGTTGGGGAAGGGAACATGACCTATTTACCCACCCACTCCTGTCAGTTGAGTCACGTCTCCTGTCGTGTCACTTCCAGCTTAGCCGATCTGTTCCACCTGACACGTCGGGCTTTTAAGTGTACTGGAGTAATCCCAGCCAATCTGAACCCCGCAGTCAGGCTGGCATGTGTACACACACACATTCAGAATTGTATTCTTGTAAAAAAATAAAAAATAAATAAAAGAGTCATTTCGGAGCACCATACATAGGTTGGGAATGCGAGCACAGCTGTTCATCCTTTACTGTATACAACAGCTGAAGAGGCATTCTGTGCCGCGCACGTGTTCCCCCATCCCCCCGATCTGCAGGGGGGGTCTGCCATCAGGACTCTGTGCCATGGTACCCAGGCTGGGGAGTCAAAGCCCCGATCCCCTCCTCAAAGAGGGGCATCAGTGGGTGGGCCAGCAGTGGGTGGTCAAAATAAAACGAGCTTTGTTGATGTTTGCATGCAGTTGACCTCGTTGCTTCAGGGAGAGGCCTTCTGAGGACATGGACTTGGACAAGAGCACACCGAGATAAACACCTGCATGAGAGGTGTCATCCTTTCCTCCCACCGGAGAAACACAACGTTATCACCTCGGCTCAGACTGCGTTTCTTATCATTTATATATATAACAAAGGCGTTGGCTCAGGTAGATTTGTCAAGTATAGCACGGTGTGTGCGATTATCATTGAGGAAGTGTCTGTCACACAAGATGAAAATGTGTCTTGAATTAGAAACTCTTGAAAAAGAATCAAACGCGACCTGGTGCTCTCGTGTGAGTCTCGCAGCTTCCTTTGTGTCTCCATCACCAAGATGACACTTTAAGCCAGCTGGTGCTGAGAATGATGCCTTTAATCTCACTCCTTGATGTGACATACTGGAAGGGATATGTAGGACAACATCACACCGTTCCACTGTATTCTGGGACAAAGACCATTCTTGCAAGACAGGCTATAATTAGATTGGAGTTATCAATCCAAACTTCCAGAGAGTCTGAGAGTCTATATTTTGGCCGCAGAGCCGCTTCCTTGATCCCTCTTTGATAGCAAATGTCCCTCTGTGACGAGAGCCTGAGTCCTGTGTGCATTCTGCCTCATGGGGGAGGAAAGAAGAGTTGAAAGAGCTATTATTAGAGTTATTTATAGCCTATCAACTGCAAAACTGCTGTTTAAACTGTAGATTTCTCACCATAACGGATGACGCCAAGGGGCCGTCACTGACTCATCGTCTATGACGAGGGACCGTCGGTGCTGGAGGTTGTTCTGATACCAGGTATTCGGAGACTCGTTCGATTTGGCAGCGTGGCTGCCGGTGGGTGGCTGCTTGTTGTGTGTATGCGCACGTGTGGTCCCATTATCTCAGCGGCAGTTGTTGCGTTCACACATCAGACTTTATGATCTCACCTTCCACTCTCTTCCCCGAGTCAGACGGTCCATGGAGCAGCACCGTCGCATTACATACGACTACCGCAGTGTCCGACTTTAACTTGTTTGTGAGGAAGGGGCTTGTTGAATCATCAACCATCATTGGTTCAACAAACCAGTTGAATTACTGTTCTGCTCAATTTGCTGTTGTCAATCAATTATGTTGATGAGTTACAGCCACTGATGCTCTGTGGTGATGGTGTTTATTCAAATCAATATTGATCGAATATTGCATCGAAATGGCACCCAAAAGAAAAAAAAGCCTCTTCCCTGGGTCATTATCAATACAGGTGGCAAATGTGAAGCCGCTAACACAAAGGGGTGCCAACATGTAGGTTTTCACGTGAATGCGTAGATTTCTGGAACTGACATAGAAGTGCTGTAGCTGACACAGTTTCAAGAGTATAATTCTTTAAAGGCTAAAAGTTGAGTAGAACTTCACTGTCTTGTAGAACTGCACAATTTTAAATATGATCTTAGAAAACTCCTTTTATTCAATATTCATGACACTGTGGCTTCTCTTCAATAAGACCTGCTCTGCCTCAAAGTATTCACACTATCAAGGACTCCACTAATCAGTCACTGGGGCCTTTCTCCACCTTCCCCCTACTGACGACAACACTAGTTATCGTTCACCCACAATCCCCAGGTGGCCCCCACAGCTGTGGGGTCATGTCTTTCTGGCAGACATATTGTCATACACTGCACCGCAATCGTGTGTGTGTGTGTGTGTGTGTGTGTGTGTGTGTGTGTGTCACAGCTCAATGACTTCAGAGGCCTTGCATGGATCACGTGGAAACTTTAAGATATACTCTCCAGGATTTCTGTTATCTACAATTATCAAGCCTGTTTTTGTCCACAAAAGGAAAAAAAAGCCCTATAATCCAATTTGAACTGTGATACTTCCAAAGTGCACATACACACACATACTCATGTAGACACACACACACACAACACTAAGCATGTCATGATGAATTAACCCAACATAATACACTATGTCCCCAACCCTTACCCTCACACACGCTTACAATTCTGAAGAGTGAATATCCCTTGTACATTGAAGGTCTCTCTGACACACACACACCCACACACACACACATTCATTTCAATTTCCATTAATGGACCAAACAAATCCGCAGCCTCTTGACATCATCTCGCCGATGATTCACAGCAGTGTGAAGTGGTAGATAAATAAATTGCTCACAGGGCAGCCGAGGGGCAAACAGAACATGCAAGACTGGATCAGCTCTTTTCTAGACCATTAGATGGAAACAGCTCCCGGGTCCCCGAGGTCTGTGTCCTGCAGCTCTTTAGCAAAGTGTCACCAGTCGTCCGCATGTTTGTTTGAAGTCAGAAGGGAAGCGAGGGTCAGCCGGTCAGAGGACAACAGAGAGAGACAGCGAGACACGGTGCGCTGTGGTTTTTTTCGCTGTTAGGGGCAATGACAGCACATCGCTGGAGCAGCATTAGTCATTCTGGGCAGGCTGCTGTCTGAGCACTGGTCATTTCACACACCGTTTGGTGCCTCTGATTGAGATTCCTGCACGTCATTACAGCGCGGCGCGCGTGCACGTGCACATGCACACGCGCACGCACACGCGCGCACAGGCAAACAACGCATGTGAAATTCAACGGTATGCTCCTCAGCGGAACTTGTCCTTCACATGCAGTTTGAATTCGAGGCGACAGCTCGTGGAGGTGAGCCAGTGTATTTGTTGTGTTACATTCAGTAACTTAAGTTACTAGGTGACGACTAAGTTTAGCGACACAACACGCACACAAAATAACACATGACTGGAATGACTGCCGAAGAATACTAATAATAGAATTGTCATGCAATTGTGTAGTTCCATTTGCATAACGTTGGACTTGTTCACCATCCTTTTTTTTTTTTACCTGTTTTTTGTTTCATGTTTCCAGGGATTTAGAACTTTGTGGATGCATGCACTCTTACATTTGGAGCAGGGGGCACCCTTGCCTACCCATCTTTCTCTGATACAGAAGGAACAAGGCTTCACAGCTCACAAATAAAGTCCACAAACAAAGCACCAGCAGCTGTCAGATAGCAATGGCTCGTGCTGGGGTTGGGACGCCGTGGTGATCAATCCTCGCCTTGCAGCACCGGTTTGGAAATCCAGCCGTCTTGCTCATCAGCGCTAACTGCTTAGTCAGAGCTCCGCCAGCTTGCAAGCTGTGATGGTAGCTTCATTTTGGTGTGTACGGTGGAGGGGAGGGGGTTGCAACTGCTGGCTGCTTGCTAGCTTTATTGTTGTGAAGTTGCCTACTGCTTTTTTAAACTGTGATGTTCACCTTAATAACAAAAATATCTCTATATATCAATACTGTTTAATGAGCAACAGGTTGAGACAAGGATAATGGGAGAAAAAAAATTACAAATCATAATTCTTCCATTTTATGAATCTCCCATTTGGTTGTGAGGCAGCAGATAGCAAACAAACAGCTAATGGATGAGGAATTATTCAGCACTGCACCTCCTCAACAATTTGTACCATTATCACACAAACACTTTCAAAGTGCCTGGCGGACGCTCAGCTCCAGAAATGGGCTCCGGCTCAGTGTTTCAGTGCCATATTTAACTTTTACTGAGGCATAAAATAGAATTGAGTTCCTTTGGCTCGGCCAGTAAAAACAGCTCTGTCGCTACTCTCTGTGTGAGACACAATATGGCAGCGCGGATCAAACTTTGAAGCCAGTTGTTTGAGGCTGGACATCGGACGCCAGTCTGACTGCTCCTAATTATGTTTTTAGCGTTTTTAAGTGAGGCGGGATGATGTGGTAGTGGTTTAATGAGGCATTAAGTGGCAGACAGCTTAGATGTTCATGTCTATAATTCTCTAATGATCCTTTAAAGGTGCAGTTTGTACGATTTGGTGACATCTAGAGGTGAAGTTGCATGTTGTATCCATCACCGCACCCTCACCCTTCTGAGCATGCAGGAAAACTTATGTCGTAGACTTCATTTGACATTAAAACATAAAAGATGTTTATTACCTCCAATCTGGGCAACTGTAGAAACATGGTGGCCCCCGTATGGGAGGATCGACTCCTCATGTAAATATACATTAAAGGGCTCTTTTAGGGGTAATGGGAAAAAATATATTTAGGTGGTGATCTATTTATGCCTGTTTTCAAGTGAAAGGCTCCGTCAATGAATGACTCGTCCACGGATGCAAAATAAATACCAAAGCGCCACTGAAGTGGATCCTTACTGCCTCTACATTACATATGCAGTACATATATAAATAATCAGAGTTGTGATGTCATCGTTCCCACAGTGGAGCTCTGAGCTGTGGGTCTCACGCTCTCTTACTCCGCTTGTTCGTCCCAGAGGTGGAGATCATCCTCCCCTACCCACCAGGGGAAATAATGGCACTTGTGTCCTACAGTCTCAGTCTACTGACTCCTCGCTCCCATGCACCGCTCACAGCCCTCCGGCTCTGAGGCTGCGGGATAAATCGCACAATCATCGCCCCGGGTCTGTCAGCCAGTCAGCCAGTCAGCCAGTCAGCCATGACTGCATCGGAGCCCCCTCATGTCCTGGAAACTCCACTGACTGATTCATTCTCATTCTTCTCCAGCGATACAACCCCCCCCCCCCACCCCCCCCACCCCGCCCCCCATTCTCAGCATTCTCCGGCTTTCCATCTTTATCTTTCTCACACACACACCCTCTCTTACGTATGTGCAGTCTCCATGGCAACGCATGGTATCGTGGCACGGCTGGCCTTGCACGCTGCAAGCTACTGTTGTGGTGGATTTACTGTACCAGTGTGCAAGCAGACAGCCAGGAGAGTGCTGCCAAAAGGCTGAATGGTTGGAGCTCATTACTGCTCAGATATTTCACTTCATCCTCTCCAGAATGGAAAGAAAATGATAATATACTCTCTATATAAGAGTGATCAAGTGAGGTGTGAAAATACTAATTCACTTGGAAGTTAAATATCTGGATAAAATCAGAGGTAGAATCCCTGTAAGCAGCTTTGCCCTCTGCCAAGCTCCATGAGTGGGTCGACCTCCCCACTCGCTCAGTCTTTGCCCTTGGAGACCCGCTTTTCTCCCTGATTATAAAATATTCATTAAACTCTGGGCGTTGCCCCGACAGCCTCTGGTTATTAGTAAGAGGAGATGGCTTTAATTGTTCGGCTATATTTAATAGTACAAAGGTCAAAGCGGTGCTCAACCTTGGCAGCACACAGGCAGGCCCCTCTCTCTCTCTCTCTCTCTCTCTCTCTCTCTCTCTCTTTTGCTCTGGAAGTCTGCTCTCTAGTGACGGGAGACAGGAGGAGCAGCAGTGTGCAGGGACACTGGGTGAACACTTCATGGTCCCAGTACAGTTTGTTTTATACATACAGGCAGAGGTTTGTATAGAAATACACATGTAAGCATGATGCAATGGTATCTCTGTGTTCTTTCAGAATAGGTTTTCCTGACAGACGTTTGAATGGCAAGAGGTTTTCAGTGTTCCAAATGTAAATCTAAACTGTGATGCAGGTATGTTGCAATGGGAATTTGTTAAGTTGAGATTGCATTTATTCACTCTCTTTCTATCTGTGTGTGTGTGTGAGAGAGAGAGAGAGAGAGAGAGAGAGAGAGAGAGAGAGAGAGAGAGAGAGAGAGAGAGAGAGAGAGAGAGAGAGAGAGAGACTACAGTACGGTAAAGGTGCCCCTAGGAAGCCACAGTTAGAATGGCATTCTGGGGCATTACAGTAATTAATGTACCTCTGGCTTATTGCCACACATGCAACCAGCGGACACAGGTATTTGTGTGCATGTGCCTATGCGCTTATGCATGTGTGAGTCTAAGTGTTACTTTCTATCTTGACTATTATCTTTTATCTTCAGCTTTATGGTTTGTGAAAGTACACCCTTTCTGTTTTGCCCTTTGTTTTCATTAACATACCACTCTTCATCACACTGACCCATAGTTACGGCCACTTCCCAACATGCTGATAATAATGATTCTATAAAGCCGAGCTCAACCTTGAAACAACCCCTGGCTGCCATCTAGTCGTGGTGTGAGTTGGGTTAAAGGTCAGTCTCCGTCCATGGAGAAGATCAATGATGCTGAAAGGGTAAACAAATATGTTCATCTTGATTCTACATCGCATGTCAGACGAGCTGCATCCCCTTTAACGTCAATATATTGATCCGAACGCAATGAACAATTTATAAAGCTATCAGTTGATCGTAAATGTACAAGTGGTGACCATTAAAGTAAATTAACCTTTTAGAGGAGAGGTACTTTACTGTGGCTAACTGCACTGAGCACTGTCACTATATACCCCCAAGATGAAATACCACCCTCTTTGAATATATAGCTCTATCAAGTCCTTAAGTTACTACATAGTGTGGATAATAGTGATTCTACAATATCAGCACATTTTCTAAACCATATGTGACCTCTATTGAATTGTATCCATTTCCTCTGTAGAGTTATGTTGCATCTATTTACATCAGGAGCAGGTCGTCTGTACAGAGGCCGCTATGTTAGATGTAGAAACAGATATAGATATCTATAGGTTACTATAGGTTCTTCTACATGCTAGGAAGATAAGTGTGGGCTGAATGGTATTCACATGCAATACAAAATTTCACTACAAGCTGTCACTGAATCCTACGCATAGTAACTTAAATCATTATATGTATTTGCTTGTAAGTTAACTGTGAATGATGGTTGTTTTTGGTCTTATTCCATTTCATGGGGAATATGCTGTGTTTGATAGTCGGTCCACTTGCTCCATCTAGTGGTCATATATATTTATGCGCACAGTCAGGACTTTGAACCACAGGGAACTGGAAGACTCAGTGCATTTGATTGGCATTATTTATATGTGCATGTGCACTGAGCAAATCAAAATACACTTACAGTTACTCATATAGAGCATTGGAGTTAGATGTAATGGAAGCACATGCATGAAACAGGAAGCACTCAAGTGGCATAGACAGTGATTGATGATGTAATGCTGCTGACAAACAAACCCACGTCACACTGAGCTGGATCATTTGTAAAAGCGTCCTTTCCAGTATCACAGAACACATAATTATATTTCTTTAAAATGAAATAAATGAATAAATAAATAAAGAACACTCTGCCTAATGCACGCTGTTGTCTCAGCTGCTTGTACGTCAATATATTTCAGCGCAAAGTGACCAGGCCTGTATAACCGGTTTAGTCGAAGCATTATCGGATCATTTTACATCATTTTTTTTGTAACATGAGAACAAAGTCTCCTCTGCGCCTGAGAAGGAAGTACAATCGCAGGCTGTGTTTTCCATCTCTTTCCCCCTCAATCTGACCCCTGTGCGCAGAGCAGCAGAGCAGCAGCAGCAGCAGCAGCACAGAGAGGAGGGAGCATCCAGCCGACCTCTAAATGAATGTTTAATGAGCATTTTTTCGGAGTCATAATGGCATGTCGCTAATGTCCTGTAATGATCTTCCTGTTGATGGCCACGCCTCGACGCTTCCTCTTTCGTCCTCCGCGCCTCTAACTGTTCTCTGACAATGCTTGGAACTTTGATGAATCGCAAGTAGACTGCCTGCTCTGCTCTGCTCTGCACTACACAACCAGGAGACGGTTACTGCCACTCACTGCGTTCTGCCATCGCCTGTGAGAGAATCATGAGTTTTCCTTTGAGGAAATGTGTCTCAGGTACGGCTGCTGTTCTCTTTACATTTGGGCCATTTGCATTTCTTGTGTTGTTTTTCTGCTTCAAGTTATGTGGGTTTTTTTCTTTCTAAATGTCGATAACACAAGACTCTGTGTGGCTTTTAGCGACGGCGGTCGTTGTGTATAGAAGTGCTGTGTTTGGTTGGAGAGTGTCAATCTTAGGGTTTCGAGTGGTAAACGGTTGTGGAGCTCTCCGTGGTGCTGAAGTGAAGCGGGCTTTATAGAAACAGTCTGAACGGCTTATTTGTCTTTCTCTATGTTTTGACTTGTGCGGTCTCTCTTTATTTAGAGCAAGTGCTGCTGGTTTATTGAATTCTTGTGTTTATTATTTCCCTTTAGATTTGTTTTTGTCTGAATTACTGCACAATAGCTCTCAGATTCAAGTTTGCCACACTTCATATTCAATCAACACCCACTATCTGCTTTTCTAAACACTTAATATGATACATAAAATAAACCAAAATGCATGGTATACAGTTACATCACCTTGCAAATATGGATTGTCATATATGCAAGGCTAAAAGATATTGAAAAATTATTCACCAACAACCATTTTCAAAGCAAAAAAGTTATTTTCATAATAAATGCATGGTCTATCTTCTTTTAAATATATAGTGTGAGGTGCACTGAACTTCTATCACAGTAAACAATCACTGATATTTTAATCTCCACTCAGGAAATGATTGTAAAATGTGTCATCAAGGAAATGAATAGAAACACTGACATTCAGAGTGCTGTGTTATTTAATTGTGGTTAAATATGAATCAGAGGAAATGAGCTCAAATGTTTATGTAGGGCAGTTTTGTAAGGGGACAGTAGGTGGCAGCATCGGTCAGGCTTCAAACTGTGGTCAGTGAGGAGTGGAGGAGTGATAGAGCTGAGAGTGAGGGGTTAGAGAGGACAGAGAGAAACAACATACACGTTTATCTGAGAGTTGGGGTCTAAAAGAGCAGTGGACACTAATTTAATGTAGATGTAAAATGTATCATTCATCAGTAGTGGTCCGGCATTAAAGTTAGATGCGCACATACATTTCCTTTTCATCATAAGGTCTCTCCCTCATGTGAAATAACTTTACATAACATGCTATGATTTATAAATACTATGATCACTAGATGCAAACTATATTCAAATTAATTATTGCATTATTCATAGAATTATAATAAAATGGCCGGAGGCTTTTATAACATCAATGAGTCCATTCATTTTAATGTTAATGTCTGGAGATGTTTACCCAAGAGTTTAACCCAACATAACCATTCTCTCATTAAGGAGGGCAGTGAAACACAGATGAAGATAAATGACCTAGTGTTTATCATAATTTAATAACCAGATAACCATCTCCTTCGTCATAACGTCCTCCACATGGAAATGATAGATTTACGTTCTCTGCACTGTGTAAGACATTGGTAAAATTATTGTAAAACGATATAATAGTTAGCTGTTATGATTAAGTGTATAATAACCCGCATGTAAAAAATAAGGTTTTCATTATCTTGGAATGAGCCGTTCATCTCTACACCATTAGCAGATCCTTATTTGGGAGGTGGCCATGTTTCAGTGGCCATGTTTTTACAGAAGCCTGGAATGGACAAACTAAAGGCCTTTTGACTATTTAATGAGTACAGAAGGTTCTCCTACATATAGTTGGAAGTGTTTCAACTGCAATGAATAGCTTCACATACAGATGTCACTAAATGTCATACATATATGTATAATAATAATAATAATAATAATAATAATAATGATGACAATAATAATCAAAATTATTTCATTAATTCATTACAGTTTTGGGGGCTGAATCCTACTCCACAATGATTAGGTCTCTCTCTCTCTCTCCCTCCCTCCCTCGCTCTCTCTCTCTTCATTTACCTCGCGTTGCCTCGTTTGGGCACAACGCAGCATAGAAGCAATGGAGTTTCCTCAGTGAGTGGTTCGTGTTCTGTTTGCAGTGAGGGGGGGGGGGTCGCTCCTCTCTGACGGCAGCAGCAGCAGCAGGAGTGAGGGAGTGAGGGAGTGAGGGAGGGAGGGAGGGAGGCGGATAGGGGCGGGGGACCTGGGAGAGGGAGCGCACTTGTGCACACACTCTCCGGGCGTCTGCAAACAGGTGTTTCCACCCTCTCTGGCTGATGCGCACTCGCATCCTCTGGCAGCCGGTGCGCGCACGTGTGCCACAGAGCCTCCGCGCGCAGAGCGGCTCCGTGCGTAAAGAGATGCTGAGAGCATGATCCAGCTGGAGGAGGAGGAGGATGCGGCGCGCGGTGCTCGCGGTCTCTGCGCAGCTTCACGCAGGAATGTGTTTCCCCAACTTTTAACTCTCGGATACATCGTGGACAGTTCGTGAGTGACGCCTGACATGGCTCGTCTGGACCTTATCTAATCCGGCTCCACCCGGACGGTTCCTTTCTACTCTCCATCTCCTCGGTTGCTTTACGCATCGCCACAAGCCGCCATCAGATTGTTCTCCCTGGACGATTCCCAACCTCTGCGGAGTCCAGTTCCTCTGGATTCAGAAAGGGAGGGGGGGTTTG